>JAXCMG010000067.1:1215578-1273366 GCA_034642415.1 Podarcis siculus | reverse complement strand
GATAGATAGATAGATAGATAGATAGATAGATAGATAGATAGATATAGATAAGATAAAACTTTATTCGCATTAGCCGATGGCCATAGCAACAGTAAAACATTACAGTATACACAGAAAAGGAAGTTTGATATAAGAGCACAATTTAAAGTCCTGAATCAGCCGTCAGTTAGTGGCTCTTATTCTGATTGCCGCTGCTATGAACCTAGCAACCTTTGCTGTTATCTGCTCATTTTGATCTGATAGAAGGACGGACATTGTGGCAGTGGTTGAGCACCCTGGGATGGTTAGTACAAGTGGGGTGATGATCTCGTTCGTCAGGTCTTTGTAGAGAGTGCAAGACAGGAGGACGTGTGCCGCTGTTTCGGTGCTACCATCTCCACAGGGGCAAAGTCGTTTCTCAGGCAGGATCTTTTGGAATCGACCCTCAAGTACCGCAGATGGCAAAACATCCATTCTTGCAAGTGTAAAAGCACCTCTGTATTTTGGGATAATAAGTTTGTGCAGATATGGGGCCAGAGAATCAAAATGGAGAGGTGGAAAATGAGCATACCAAGGGCAGAATTTCCTTATAGTTGCCAGGTTGTTCTGATGCTTGATATCTTTTAGACGTTGACCAGTTAGAGCAAAGATGTTAAAACCAAACACCAACAAACCACTGTGGGAGATGTGCTCTGAATTGCCTACATAAGCCTGGCAGAATAGAAAAGTTTCCAGCAGGCATTTAAAAGTTGGCACAGATTGTGCCTGCTGACTTTCTAGTGGCAGAGTGTTCCATAGGACCTGGCCAATTACATGATTCCATGTTGCAGTCAAATGAGCCCTGCCAGCTCAGGGAATGACGATTGACGATCCTGCAGATGATCTCAGCGACTGAGCTGGGACAGGATGGTTCAGGAGGTCCCTGAGGTAGCCTGGACCTAGGTTGTTCAGGGCTTTGTCAATTAATACAAGGAACTTGAACTTGGCTCAGCTGTGTCACATGTTGCAATGCCCCTGGTGTCACAGGTTTTTAGCCAGAAGCTCCCATCAGCAGCCTTGCCACCACATTGTGCAACCAGGTGGCTCTACCAAACCAGAACCAAGGGAAGCCCCACACAGAGCGCATTACAGTACAGTGGTACCTCTGGTTAAGTACTTAATTCGTTCCAGAGGTCTGTTCTTAACCTGAAACTGTTCTTAACCTGAAGCACCACTTTAGCTAATGGGGCCTCCCGCTGCTGCTGCGCCGCCGGAGCACGATTTCTGTTCTTATCCTGAAGCAAATTCTTAACCTGAAGCACTATTTCTGGGTTAGTAGAGTGTGTAACCTGAAGCACATGTAACCTGGAAGCGTATGTAACCCGAGGTACCACTGTAATCCAGTTTCTTGTGGTGTGGGGTGTGTGTGTTTGGGCATTGTTTGTGATATGTGTTATTAAAAACTGAAAAAGACAGTTAGGAAGAATAAAATAAATAAATAGAAAGACGTAGACAAATGGAGCGGCTCAAAGCGGCAGGAGAGGGATCAATGAGTGCCATTGATTCACTACTACTGACTCTTTCAGGAAGGAGAGTGCTTGATATCGACAGGACTTCATGAGAGTGGCTTCACGGGTGCAGCATGTCTTATGTGTGATGTCCGTAAGAGAGAGGATGTAACAAGGCAATGATTATCAATGGGACTTTGACACCGGGCTGCCTTCGGGGCCTGAGTGCGAGCGGAAGGGGCCGAGGTGGGTGCTTCCTTCCAGAAAAACTGAAGCAAACGGGTCTGACTTTCTTCCAACCGTTTCCAGCAGAGAAACAAAAGGCAAACATTGTATTCTGGCTGCCGTCTAGTCACAAAGGAAGGTGCCTTCTACTGAGTCAGAGCAGTGGTCCATCTGGGTCAATACTGCCTACACTGACTGGCAGCAGTGGCTGTCTAGGATCACAGGCAGGAGACATTCCCAGCCCTTCTTGGAGATACGACTGGGGCTTGAACCTGCCCCCCCCCCCCCCGCTTGCAAAGCAGATGCTCCAGCACTGAGCTACAAAGTCATTTGAACTCCCCACTTCTCATTTTCTATAGGTCAACATTGCAGGGAGTGGGGGGGCTAGGCTGGGAAAGGTGGGGGGAGAGATCATGTCACTCATGGTTCCAAAAGTGGGTGGTGTCACCTGCTGGGGGGGCGCAATTGAGCTTACTTAAAGGTAAAGGGGTAAAGGGACCCCTGACCATTAGGTCCAGTCGTGACCGACTCTGGGGTTGTGGCTCTCATCTCGCTTTATTGGCCGAGGGAGCCGGCGTACAGCTTCCGGGTCATGTGGCCAGCATGACTAAGCCGCTTCTGGCGAACCAGAGCAGCGGTACCTATTTATCTACTTGCACTTTGATGTGCTTTTGAACTGCTAGGTTGGCAGGAGCAGGGACTGAGCAACAGGAGCTCACCCCGTTGCGGGGATTCGAACCGCCAACCTTCTGATCAGCAAGTCCTAGGCTCTGTGGTTTAACCCACAGTGTCACCCACGTCCCTTTGAGCTTACTTAGGAGAGTACAAAGAGGCAAGCAGTTCTTCCCCAAGAAACCAGAGGCCTTCCTCTTGGGCATGGTGGACCAGAAAGTGTTAAAGAAGGATAGAACTTTATGTATGCAACTACGGCAGCAAGAATTCTCATCGCGAAGTACTGGAAGACACAAGATTTGCCCACACTGGAGGAATGGCAGACGCAGGTGATGGACTATATGGAATTAGCTGAAATGACTGGCAGAATCCGAGATTTGGACAAGAAAACAACAGAAGAGGACTGGAAAAAATTTAAAGACTATTTGCAAAAAAATTATAAGTTGTATGAATGTTAAGAATGTGCACGATTAGGAAATTTTATGCTCCAGCAATTTGATTAGGTAAATTCTAAATTAAGTGATAAGAAAAAAGAGGAGGCAACATGAAATAACCATATTATGTTTATTTTAAATGTACAAAAATTGAGTTACAATATTTTGAATTTAGAAACATAATAGCTGAAAGTTACAGTAAGCTATGAAATAAGGTAACAAATTGCTGACATTGTTATTGTAAAGAACACAGGGTTTGGAAGATGTGGGGAGGTCCAATTGGTTTTTTTTAAAAAAAAAATTATAGAAAATTGGATTGTTAAATATTCACTTTGTTTTCTATTCTTATTTCTTGTATCTTTTTTCTTTATTCTGTATTTTCCTAAATCTATGAAAAGAAACTTAATAAAAATATTATAAAAAAAAAACAAAGAGGCAAGCAGTTGGCAGTGGGTTCCTGGAGGTGTAAATGACTATCAGACTTGGTACCGCTGAATCAAGTTCATCCATTCTGTTGAATTCATTAGACTAAATAGTTTTAATGGGATTTTGAATAGTTGTGCAATTAATTGTTACCATTTTGAACCATAGAATTGTAGAGTTGGGAGGGACCCAAAGGATCATGTAGTCCAATCCCCTACAATTCAGGAATCACAACTGAAGAATCCCTGACAGATGACCAGCTGAACTCTGTTGCAAAGCCTCTAACAAAAGATAGTTTGCCACCTTCCAAGGTGGTCCATTGCAATGTCGAACAGCTCATACCATCATAAAGTTCTTCCTAAGTTTTAATCAGAATTTCCTTTCTTGTAACTTGAAGCCCTTCAGATATCTGAAGGTGGTATATGGCGCTGTGGGTTAAACCACAGAGCCTAGGACTTGTTGATCAGAAGGTTGGCGGTTCAAATCCCCACAACGGGGTGAGCTCCCATTGCTCGGTCCCTGCTCCTGCTAACCTAGCAGTTCAAAAGCACATCAAAGTGCAAGTAGATAAATAGGTACCGCTCTGGCGGGAAAGGAAACAGCGTTTCCGTGCACTGCTCTGGTTCGCCAGAAGCGGCTTAGTCATGCTGGCCACATGACCCAGAAGCTGTATGCCAGCTCCCTCGGCCAATAAAGCGAGATGAGCGCCGCAACCCCAGAGTCAGTCACGGCTGGACCTAATGGTCAGGGGTCCCTTTACCTTTATATCCTATTGCCTCTCAGCCCTCTCTTCTCCAGATTACACATACATTCACCATTGTGTCTAACTCTGGTTTTCTCTTCTGTTGTGCCAGCTACTCTTCATATCATCTGCAGATGTGATCAGCATTCCCTCTGCTCCGTTAATGAGCCCTTGCTGGGTATGGTTGCTCAAGCAGCTTCTGATTCACCTGTCATCAGTGTCATGCAGCTCAGGTTTTATCACCTTGTGAACAAGACTATCATGGGACAGGTTGCCCTGTGCTTTTCCTGAAATCCAAATGGGATGCTCGTCATGGCATAACTCTACTGAACTAGCAATTCTATCAAGAAGCAAGATAAGGTTGGCCTGAGATGAGTTATTCCTGATAAACCCAGGCTAGCTCCTGGTGATCAAGTCATTCTTTTCTGGGTGCTCATAGACAGGGAACTTAATAATCTGAGAATTTTGCCCAATTCTGAAGATCAGACTTTAGGTTTCTGTTTCGTTCAGACTCCTGGGGTGCAATTAACTTGGGACTGCAGGGCAGAACTCATTGGATGAATGAATGGCCAAGAATCCTGACTTCACAAATGCATTGATGGGATGGATCTGAGCTGGCAGTGACTTGTCAGGAAAGGCTCCCGGAGTCACAAGCAAACATTCCCTCGCCTATCTTGCTTATCATGCCTTCCTTTCACCTTTCAGATGGTGTTACACCACCACGTGGGGGTTGATATGGTCACTGCATCAATCTTCAAATGAGATTTGTTATCGAAGATGCGCAAAAAAAGTCTATTAAATGTACAAACTGCAAAAGTGCATCTCCTGTTAGAAGCTAAACTTATCTGCTGAGGCAGTAAACAGCTTTTGGGAGGGGGGGGTTAAAAAATTTTTAATCGTGCATCACAGTCCCTTCAGCTCTGAAGGCAACAGGCAGCTGTTCCTTTCTTTTTAACGAGATAAAACTTCTATCCAGAAGTAGAGAGCTCTGCTCAAAGCAGTCCAGCTTTTTCTTCTGTAGTCAGGCTCTATATATCCCTTTCCACCTTGCCTAGGCGGCTGGGGATGTCGGGATCCAACCTCTCTGATTGCTCTTTGATTTATTTCAGTGGCTTCTGAGGGATGCATTGGCAGGCCAAGATTAACGATCCTGCCTTCTCCCCCCTCACCTCCCTCTCCCCGCCCGCTGCAACCTGCCCACAATAGCTGCTTCTGAGTAAATACATATAATGGACTAGGAGGTCTCCGAGGGCGGGGGCAAAGCTTTTCTTCAGCTAGGGAAGTCACAGGGAAAAATATTCAGGCGAAGGTGGGAGTCTAGGTCCAGTCCTGGATACACACCACAACTGAAAAGGGCTGGGAAATGTGTAGAGGCAGTTAAGCCAAATGTTCAAGGGGTTGGAGAAATTCCCCTATAAGGAGAAGCTTTAGCATTTGGGGGCTTTTAAGTTTAGAGGGTAGTGATGTATGGAAGTGAGAGCTGGACCATAAAGAAGGCTGATCGCCGAAGAATTGATGCTTTTGAATTGTGGTGCTGGAGGAGACTCTTGAGAGTCCTATGGACTGCAAGAAGATCAAACCTCTCCATTCTTAAGGAAATCAGCCCTGAGTGCTCACTGGAAGGACAGATCCTGAAGCTGAGGCTCCAATACTTTGGCCACCTCATGAGAAGAGAAGACTCCCTGGAAAAGACCCTGATGTTGGGAAAGATGGAGGGCACAAGGAGTAGGGGACGACAGAGGACGAGATGGTGGGACAGTGTTCTCGAAGCTACCAGCATGAGTCTGACCAAACTGCAGGAGGCAGTGGAAGACAGAAGTGCCTGGCATGCTCTGGTCCATCGAGTCATGAAGAGTCGGACACAACTAAACGACTAAACAACAACAGCAACAAGTTTAGAGGGAAGGGTGGTAAGGGGTGGAATAGTAGAAACAGTGCCAGATTTATGTATAAGCTAAACAAGCTATAGCTCAGGGCCCCACTCTCTTGGAGGCCCCCCAAAAAAATTAATGGAAAAAAACTGGATGTACGTTTCCAAAATATAAGATAGAAAACAAATGAAATAAAACCTACATACAGCAACTGTGTTTTGTGTTGTGTAAGCTCCTATGATGTGAGTAATGGGCCCCGCCTGCTAGCCTGCTCCCTAAAATATCACTGGTTTGCTCATTTCTATATACAGTGGTACCTCGGGTTAAGTACTTAATTCGTTCTGCAGGTCCGTTCTTAACCTGAAACTGTTCTTAACCTGAAGCACCACTTTAGCTAATGGGGCCTCCCGCTGCCACCGCACCACCAGAGCATGATTTCTGTTCTTATCCTGAAGCAAAGTTCTTAACCCGAGGTAATATTTCTGGGTTAGCGGAGTCTGTAACCTGAAGCATCTGTAACCCGAGGTACCACTGTACATGGTGCCTACATTCTGCATGGACTAGTTGCATGGCAACATGTGCAAATGCCTTTAGATATCTATTAGCTCCATAAGTTACCATATAGCATATATTCAACATGAAAAACAGCGACAATTAGTTGTTGACAAAGCACAGCTGGACATATAAAGGGCCCCATTACCTTCAGTAGCTTAGGGCCTCGTCAAACCTAAATCCGGCCCTGGGTAGAAATGTATACGGTTGTGCACAAAATTCTGATACAGAGATGTTTTCTCTTTCTACCTAATCACAGAATCATATAATTGCAACCCAACCCCCTGAAAAGCAGGAATCACAGCTAAAGAATCCCTGAGAGATGGCCATCCAACCTCTGTCTAGGAACCTCCAAGGAAGGAGAGTCCACCACCTCCCGAAGGAGACTGTTCCACTGTCAAATAGCTCCTACCGTCAGAAAATTATTCCTTATATTTAGTCGGAATCTCCTTTCTTGTCATTTGAATCCATTGGTTTTGATCCTCCCCTCTGGAGCAGCAGAAATGAAGATTGCTCCGTCTTCCATGTGACAGCCCTGCAGATATTTGAAGATGGCTCTCATATCACCTCTCACCTTTTGTTCTCCATTCTGCTGCCGCATTCAGCTTTACCAGTTGAAATGTCTGTGAACATCCTGTTTTATCACAGTGGCACCAGATTCCTTAGCAGCACACACTGTATTGATCATAGCAGCCACTTTCTTTTGTCAATATCCCTCCTATTCCCAAGACTCGGATGCAAACCCACAGGACTTGTGTCTCTTCCAAGAAAGCTTCTTACACCATAAATACATTTGCTAAAATGCAGGGCGAAGCATAATGTATAAAAGATTGAGCAAAGGATATATATTATGCAATCTAGCTGGCAGGAATTTATAGCTCCGATGCATTCCCTATTTTAAAAGGGTTTTGCCCACTGGTGGGGGAGCTCAGTCCATGGATCTTCTGAAAACCAGCATTATGATTTAACCATTTAAATGGAATCAAAACTTGTTCAGTCATAATAAGAAATGAATAGATGACACCTTTGTGGCCCTCTTATTTTTCAACCTTGTCTCTGTCAGAAGCCTGCCTCCAGTGGGAAGGTAAACGGCGTTTCCGTGCGCTGCTCTGGTTCACCAGAAACGGCTTAGTCATGCTGGCCACATGACCCGGAAGCTGTACGCCGGCTCCCTCGGCCAATAAAGCGAGATGAGCACCGCAACCCCAGAGTCGGACACAACTGGACCTAGTGGTCAGGGGTCCCTTTACCAAGGAGATGTAAAAGAAAATAAGTTTCATCCCTCCTCTCTCCCCTTTTCCCCTCCTTTTTCTTTTTCTTCCCCAACCTTATACTGTACTCAACACGAATGTCTCACAAGAAATGTGACTGATTTGTACAAAAGACTTGACAACTTGAAAAAAGAGACAATGCATGTGCTTTTGTAAACCAAGAAAATCTTTAATAAAAATTATTTTAAAAAAAGAGAAGAAAGAAAGCAATCCAGTGCAAGTAGATAAATAGGTACCACTGCAGCGGGAAGGTAAACAACATTTCCGTGCGCTCTGATACTCATCACAGTGTTCCGTTGCACCAGAAGCGGTTTAGTCCTGCTGAGCACATGACCCGGAAAGCTGTCTGTGGACAAACGCCAGCTCCCTCGGTTTGAAAGCAAGATGAGTGCCACACCCCATAGTCGCCTTTGACTGAACTTAGCTGTCCAGGGGTCCTTTACCTTTACCTTTACCTTTAGATAAACCCCTAGCAGATGGGCTGGGGTCGAATAAATGAATTCATCCAATCTGATGCCAAACCATCCACATCTGTAACCAATAAATTTGTAGCCTTTTGAAAACTGCTTTTAATATTGTGTTTTAATGCTGTTACCTGCCCTGGGACCGTAGGTGAAGGGGTTCAGGTATTAAATAAATATTCATAAGCATGAGCATAATAAAGTCATTCTCAGGGTAGCTCTCCAGGAAGCAAGAATTCACCTGCTAAGCCCATGTTTGCATGTATGCATGTTTGCATCCGTAGCCTTCTGCACCCACTTCCACATACTGTATTTTTTGCTATATAAGACTCACTTTTTCCCTCCTAAAAAGTAAGGGGAAATGTGTGTGCGTCTTCTGGAGCGAAGGCAGGCTGCGCAGCTGTCCCAGAAGCCAGAACAGCAAGAGGGATCGCTACGCAGTGAAAGCAGCAATCCCTCTTGCTGTTCTGGCTTCTGAGATTCAGAATATTTTTTTTCTTGTTTTCCTCCTCCAAAAACTAGGTGCATCTTGTGGTCTGGTGCGTCTTATAGATCGAAAAATACTGTACTTTGACATTAGCGATTCCAGTGCCTGAGTCGAATACTCTGCAAAATCTACTCTGCACAGCTGTCCTCTAAAGCGAACGGGATCAATCACTGGTGGAGTGGCAGAGCAGGCAGCGTGTGTGGCAGGATGTGTGCCCATCACACTTTCATCGCAGCGGAAGCCTACCCAAGCACCAATTTCAAAAGGCCATAAAAATCCCAGGGGGTGCATTCATTGTGCCTGGGAGCTTGATTGAATGTTTTGTCACCACCTCTTGAAGGCTGAAAGCTGTAATGTGGTCCAACCTACTCAAAACCAACTTCTGTTAAGCAGAGCCGAACTCAGATTCTGAAGATACATTCCTAGGATCACCCTGCAAGAGTTTTGTAACTAGAGATCACAGCGAAAACAAAGGCGTGATTAAATTCACCCAGTCGACAGGAACATAATAAGAGCCTGTTGGATTGGGCCAAGGGGACTCATCTGTTGCGGCAACCAGTTTTCAAAGTTGCCAGCCAGATGCCCCAGGGGGAAGTCTACAAGCAGGATGCAACCACAAGAACTCTCCCCTCCTGCAGCTTCCAGCAAATGGTACTCAGAAGCACTGCTGACTCCAAGCATGCAGACAGAACATAAGCAATAAGCATCCTGGCTTACGTGAGCCATTGATAGTTCTCACAGTGGCAGCCCAGGGAAATGTGCTGACTTGAAGAAGTGGGGCGGTTTCAATATGGCCATACCATGCCAAGAAAATATTGGCAAAACCTATTTGGTGTTTCACAACTTTCTGACTAGTTGCAGGACCTTAGCCAGACCTAGCAGAGTAAACTCAGAATCCACGGAAGCAATTAGCGACTTGGCTGCAGACAGGATAGACGAAGCAGGAACCAGGAACTTGTAGTTAGGTGTTTATTATATACAGTGGACTATTTACAGGAACAGAACACGGATCTTATGCTAGCTCTCTCTGATACGACTCACAAATCCCACACTGACACAGAACTCTGAACTCACGAACTCTGAACTAACAGTTAGTAGGCCATTAATTGTCACTCCCTTGAGAGAGCTTGACCAATCAGGGAGCGGTCTCCATGTCTCTTTTATCACCAGGCAGACTTACTCCTTCAGATTGCCTTCTGGCTGTCTGCCAAACCTTAATTGACTCTGTGTGAGTAGCTGCATGTACACAGTTTCCCAACAGAAAATCCCAGCAGAAGACCCAAATGAATGGATTCATATGACAAGAAGTGAGAGTCTGACTCAACATTAGGAAGAACTTTCTGAAGGTAAGAGCTGTTCAACAGTGGAACGGACTCCCTCAGAAGGTGGTGGACTCTCCTTCTTAGAGGTTTTCAAGCAGAGGTCAGATTCTTTAGCTGTGGTTCCTCAACCCGGCCCTCCAGATGTTTTTGGCCTACAAGACTTCTCCTCCTTCCAGAGGGGAGGAGTTGTGAGCGGGAGCTGACTCCCGCGTCAGCAGGGGGGCATATTCGGCCCCCTACGTCAGCCTTTCCCCAGCTGCCGCGCCAAGCCCTTTAGCCAGCCAATAGGGCTGGCTTGTGGGCGGGGTTTAGCTGCATGTAAGCGGCTGCAGCAGCGCTGGGACCCCATTCAGCTTCCTGTTCTCATCGGATTACCCGCCCTCTTCCCTTTAGGTCATTTCTATGCTTTTGACCTTGCTATGGACTTTGGTCGGTTGCCATGATTGCCCAGGGGGCCTGGTAGGAATTTTATCCATTTGGCAAATTGGCACCAGCCTCTTGGTTTTCGCCTACCTTGTATCAAATCATCACAACTTTTGGGTATTGGCAGTTAAGCATTGGAATATGTGTGGTGTGTTGAAGGGCAGGTTGTGGCCATCACCTACACCTCCAATTGTTTGGGTATTCCGTTAAAGGGATCCAGCGGTCGTCGATCCTGTCCAATGCCCTGCTGGTGGCTAGGACCATGGCACGACTCCTGGCGACATCTGGGGGAAGCTTCCAGTTGTATTTGCGTCAACAAGCTCCTCCCATTGGCTGTTAACCCTCGAATGACCCCCCATTGAGCAGGGTGGGAGCCAGTGTGGTGTAGTGGTTAAGAGCGGTAGTCTCATAATCTGGTGAACCGGGTTCGCTTCCCTGCTCCTCCACATGCAGCTGCTGGGTGACCTTGGGCCAGTCACACTTCTCTGAAGTCTCTCAGCCCCACTCACCTCACAGAGTGTTTGTTGTGGGGGAGGAAGGGAAAGGAGATTGTTAGCTGCTTTGAGACTCCTTAAGGTAGTGATAAAGCGGGATATCAAATCCAAACACTTCTTCTGTTTCTTCATGTATAGATTGTTTGATCCAGTGCCTAAGCCAATACCTCTCACATGCTGTAACCAATAAAGTTGTGGCCTTATTTAGCCCATTAACCTAAAATACATGAGTCCTTGTGTCTTATTTATCTCTACGTGGGTGGCGGGTCCTCAACACACAACTCCCATGATTCCTAGCTAGCAGGACCAGTGGTCAGGGATGATGGGAACTGTAGTCTCAAAACATCTGGAGGGCTGAGTTTGAGGAAGTCTGGACTAGATGATCCTTGGAATCCCTGCCAACTTGGCAATTCTTTGACTCTATGAAGTCAGCTGACCAACCAGATGAGAGAATAGCGGCCTCAGTTGGAGGCTGAATTCCTGCCTTAGCTCTTAAAGAAACAGGCACTGCTGCTTCAGGTCAGAGAGCAAGTTCATGGGATTCTCCTCTTAAGGGAGACCCGGCCCATTTCTCTGTTTTCGGACTGTCCACATTCCTTCGGCTGCATCGCTGAGCCTGACTGAACCCTCCTTATCCAACAGTGCTCCTCTGATCATACCACACTTTCTCAAGGTGAATAAATAAGCCTGCAGACAGCCATCGATTTTCTAAAAATGAAACCTATACACAAACCCCAACATATCTAAAATACTCTGCCTCCTGGGAACAAATGGCTGTTTCTCAAAGCCTCCAAAATCAATTGCAACAGCGCGTGTAAAAATAGCACGCTGCTAAAACTCCAGAAGAATTAGGTAATTGTGCCAAGTGAATGTCTTATGCAGGACGTATTTAGGAGAAGCAGCAGTATCTAGGTGAGCAAGCAAGAAAATGCTTCTGCTTCTTTAAAAATGGAATAATTGGAAGGAACGGCTCAGGTGGTCACAAGAGCCATCATTTTGCCCAAGAAGTACCGTATTTTTCGATCTATAAGACGCACCAGTTCACAAGACGCATCTAGTTTTTGGAGGAGGAAAACAAGAAAAAAAATATTCTGAATCCCAGAAGCCAGAACAGCAAGAGGGATCGCTGTGCAGTGAAAGCAGCGATCCCTTTCGCTGTTCTGGCTTCTGGGATAGCTGCGCAGCCTGCATTTGCTCCATAAGACGCACACGCATTTCCTCTTACTTTTTAGGTGGGAAAAAGTGAGACATAGAGCAAAAAATACGGTAGAAGCAGTATACCGGGGGGGATAGAGCCACAGGTACCAGACTGAAGAGCAAAGCCACTTTACACGGGGAGGGATGTGATTTCTAAGTGCAATAGGCTCCAAAGGAATCACAGAATCATAAAAATGTAGGGTGGGGATTCAAAGGGTCATCTAGTTCAACCCACTGCAATGCAGGAACCACAGCTACAGAATGCCTGACAGATGGTCATCCAATTTTTGCTTAACATCCTCCAATGAAGGACCATCCACTACCTTGCAAGGAAGTGTGTCCTGCTGTTGAACTGCCCTTACCATGAGAAAATTCTTCTTAAGGTTTAGTTAGAATATCCATTCTTGTAACTTGAACCCACTGGTTCAGGTCCTCTCCTCTGGAGCAGCAGAAAACAAGCTTGCTCCATCATCTTCCATGTTGCAGCTCTTCAGATATTTGAAGGTGGTTCTCCTATCACCTCTCAGTCTCCTTTTCTCCAGGCTGAAGTAATCCTCTGCAGTGTTGGAGATGGCACTTGGGAATGGTCAGGACCTCATCTGAAGCATCGCACAGGGAGACCAGGACCTTCACAGAAGTGCTGGACTTGGCAACCCACAAATCCAGAGAACGTTCAAGAACCACCTGAATTCCATCCATGGGCAGATCCTCCTAATAGGTTCCCAAACAAACATTGCAGAGTGGTGCGGACTGCCGTTGTCGATTCAAATCTGATACAGACCATGACAACAGGACTGTTAACAAATCCAACCTTCCTCCATCCTAGAGCAAGCACCAGATCTGCATTGAAAGTATGATAAATTGAGAGAGCTGTGGGATGTAATCCATTGGAGCAGTCAAATACAACATTCCTTGTTTCTCTAGAGTGGGCATGGGCAGGGGGATGTTACTCCAATCAGTATAACTTCCTGTTCCACTGGTCTGGAGCGTCCCCCCCCCCTGCATGTGACCTGGGAGATGGGCTTGACCCTGGTTGACTCCATAAAAGAGCCGAGTCATAAAAGAGCAGCCATCTTTCTCTCTTGATGCTGTTCTCTTAATGTAATTTTGCTGTCTGCTGGCTCTCAGCCAGCAGCACATGGGCTCAGTCCCCATAAGGGATTAACTCACACTGTGTTCTGTAACTACAGTTGTACCTCGGGTTACATACACTTCAGGTTACATACGCTTCAGGTCACAGACTCCGCTAACCCAGAAATAGTGCTTCAGATTAAGAACTTGGCTTCAGGATGAGAACAGAAATTGTGCTCCGGCAGCACAGCAGCAGTGGGAGGCCCCATTAGCTAAAGTGGTGCTTCAGGTTAAGAACAGTTTCAGGTTAAGAATGGACCTCCGGAATGAATTAAGTACTTAACCTGAGGTACCACTGTACTAGCTAAAGTCTGCCTTCAGGGATCATACTGTGAACTGAATGTGAGTAAACTTCTTGTAACTTTTAAGTAAAAACTCTTGTATCTTTATTCTTTTAAGAGGGATCAAAGGGGACACCAGGAATAATCCAGTATGATCAAGCCAGACTGGATTGCTTAACTAAAGAGATTCAAACGGATCTGCAAACTAGCTTCCTGCTGTACTGAGGGGAATCTACTCTGCTATCTGACTCACTAGTGTGAGTGAAGGAAGGATAATATTTAATAATAATAATTTTTTTTATTTATACCCCACCCTTCCCAGTTCAGAAAACCAGGCTCAGGGCAGCTAACAACAAATTTAAAACACTTAATTGATGCAACAAAAAACAGCATAAAATACAGTATAAAACGTGAATAACAATAAGTTCAGAATTCAAAAATCAATTTAGGGGGGAAATCCATCCAATAAACATTAGATGATCACCAGGGCTAGCTGGCTAAATTAGTCCTATTTGGGCCAGCGAGGAGACCAGAGGAGAATTAGCTGTGGGATCCCAGAATGGGTAATCTTCCTAAAAAGGGGAGGGGGGGAAGGAAGGGGAATAAAAGATCAGGCTAAGTTCAAATTGAAAGCCAGGCGGAATAGCTCTGTCTTACAGGCCCTGCGGAAGGAAGTTAAATCCTGCAGGGCCTTGGTCTCAAGGGAAAGAGCATTCCACCAGGTCGGAGCCATCACTGAAAAGGTCCTGGCACTGGTGGAGGATAGTTTGACTTCCTTAGGGCCTGGGATCTCTAAACTATGATTATTCATGGACCTTAAGGTCCTCTGCAGGGCATACCAGGAGAGGTGGTCCTCCTACTATCATTAACATTCCCACAAGAGCCATGTAGTTGTCATGGCAGCCATGAAGTACCTAGCTGGATTAAGGTAAAGGTAAAGGTACCCCTGCCCGTATGGGCCAGTCTTGACAGACTCTGGGGTTGGTGCGCCCATGTCACTCTATAGGCCGGGGGCCAGCGCTGTCCGGAGACACTTCCGGGTCACGTGGCCAGCGTGACATCGCTGCTCTGGCGAGCCAGAGCCGCACACGGAAACGCCGTTTACCTTCCCGCTAGAAAGCGGTCCCTATTTATCTACTTGCACCCGGGGGTGCTTTCGAACTGCTAGGTTGGCAGGCGCTGGGACCGAGCAACGGGAGCGCACCCCGCCGCGGGGATTCGAACCGCCGACCTTTCGATCGGCAAGCCCTAGGCGCTGAGGCTTTTACCCACAGCGCCACCCGCGTCCCTTCACCTAGCTGGATTACCATGTAATAAAAACCACTACTCTGAATAATCCTTTTTTTTATAGGGTAGGGGGCACTGGGGATGAGTTTATGGAACCAAGGCGATGGCGACCCAAAAAACATTGGAAACCACTGCCTTTTATGACCCTCCATAGCCCCCCAACCTCTGTCTGAGCAGAAGCCTGGGCAACACAGCTGTATGTGCCAAGCTCTCCCTATGACACAGCTGGGTGGGGGCAGTGATCTGCTCCCAGAATGCTGCTTTCCCCCACCCACTCCACCCCAGAGGCATTCTTCCTTTTGGAATGGACATCAGAGGCGGGACCCGTGTCCTTCTGCTTCCAAGAACTGCCTTCATTCATTCATTCACTTATTTATAACACTGAGTCATTTTTCTGACTCAGAGGATGATGCTGACATACAGAAATCACAACCTAAGTAAAAAATACAAAATAGAACTCAAATGATTGATGCAAATAAGCAGCACAGGCACTCTCCGGAAGCTCTTTTCTCCCAGTCCAGGTCTCCTGCAGGATGTCAACAGGGACAGGAAACGCCACCACATTTGGAAAATTGAGAGTGGTCAGGACTTTCTGGTTTTTCAGGAGTCAATTCACTGGGGATGGGGCTTGTCATTGCCACAAAAGACTTAATATTTTCTAAAGCTCTGGGTTTTGTGTGTGGCTTTGCTGTGGGTTAAACCACAGAGCCTAGGACTTGCCGATCAGAAGGTTGGTGGTTTGAATCCCTGCGACGGGGTCAGCTCCCGTTGCTCGGTCCCTGCTCCTGCCAACCTAGCAGTTCGAAAGCACGTCAAAGTTCAAGTAGATAAATAGGTACCACTCCAGCGGGAAGGTAAACGGTGTTTCCGTGCGCTGCTCAGGTTCGTCAGAAGCGGCTTAGTCCTGCTGGCCACATGACCCAGAAGCTGTACGCCGGCTCTCTCGGCCAATAAAGCGAGATGAGCGCCGCAACCCCAGAGTCGGCCACGACTGGACCTAATGGTCAGGGGTCCCTTTACCCCTTTACCTTGATGACCCAGGAGCAGGAATGAAAGGCTTTCTGACTACCACAGTGGCCGTTCTAAAAAGGCGCTAGCAATTTTTTATGTGATTGAATGGCAATTATTGCTACTTTATTTTTAAGTACTGTACAGAAGAATCTAACAGCCTGCTGGATTAGGCCAGTGTCCCATCTAGTCCAGCATCCTGCTCTCACGGTGACCAACCAGATCCCCCAATGGGAAACCAGCAAACAGGATTTGAGAGCAAGAGTCCTCTATCATCCTGTGGTTTCCAGAAGCTGGTATTCAGGAGCATTGCTGCCTCTAACCATAGACGCAGAGCATAGCCATCCTGGCTAGTAGTCATCGATCGCCCTCTCTTCCTTCATTGAATTTGTCTGATCCTCTTATAAAGCCACTCTAGTTGGCAACCATCACTACACTTTGGAACTCCCTGCCTATTGACATCAGGCAGGCACCTTTGCTGTACTCTTTCTGGCACCTGTTAAAAGCATTCTTGTTTAGGTAGACAAACCTACCTGCAGTGGCAGCCGACTTTGGGCTCTCGCAGGGGTGCCCCTTGCAGTGCTGGTGCCCAGTGCGGGCAAACCAGTCGCGCTGCCCTAAAACTGCCTCTGCTGCCTGGATGTTTAGAAAGCCGCTAAGAGTTTTCATCTGTTTTTAGTCTATTGTTATTCTAACTTTATTCAAAAGTCTTAAGATGATTGCTGATAATTTTTCCTATTGATAACTTTATTGTTCTATCTTTTCCCACTTTGATAGGTTTTTTTTAACTATCAAATGTTGTAAATGAATTCCAAATATTGTTAAATTTGTCCATGGCAAATTCATTTTTATAAATACCGTATTAGGTTAAGGTCTGGTTAACTACAATAATGTAATTACAGTGGTACCTCGGGTTAAGTACTTACCGGTAATTCGTTCCGGAGGTCCGTTCTTAACCTGAAACTGTTCTTAACCTGAAGCACCACTTTAGCTAATGGGGCCTCCTGCTGCCGCCGCGCGATTTCTGTTCTCATCCTGAAGCAAAGTTCTTAACCTGAAGCACTATTTCTGGGTTAGCAGAGTCTGTAACCTAAAGCGTATGTAACCTGAAGCGTATGTAACCTGAGGTACCACTGTATTGTAATGTATAGAAATGGTTTTTTGGTTCAGTTTTGTTTTCTACATGGGTGTTATTTCTTTTCCTTCTTTTTTGTGTCTTATTTTGCTCTGTGCACTTGCAATTATGTACTTTTTATCTTCCAATAAAGAATATAAAATAATAACAATAAATATCAAATGGTGCATAAATAAGTCGATAAATGGGAGCACATGATGCTGATCCAGCCCCATCAATGCGAGACTGAGTTTCCCTTTCCTTCCACAGTATAATTCCCACAGGCACACGAAAACAATATTTGTGAATGGAGGGGGGGGAGGAGGCACTGGGCGTGATGATGCTTCAAGGACCACTTGGCACATGGCTTCAGGACTCACCTGGAGCATTCTTCCTGTGTGGCATAAACGGAGCACAGAAGCCTCCTGCTCTTGTGAAGTCAGCGAGAAGGGCAAGGCTGTCTGATAAACAGATGAGTCACCTATATCCACGTAGATGGAGAAACATGAACACCCAGGCTGATGTGATGCCTTTCCTAAAGCTTCTGCCTCCACCTGCCTTTCCCGAGGGAAGGGTTGGCTTCATGCATTTAAAGGGTTTGTAAATTTATTGCTAAGAGGCGGAAAATCAAAGCAGGGACACATGCCCACATGCTTCCCTCCTCCTGTGTACATGTGCTCATTTTGGGAACCACTAGTCTAGATCAGTGGGAGGTGGCCAGTTCCCATCTTGGCTGGTTTCTCTTCCAAGTTGCCTTGTTATTCTATGCCGGGGTCCCCAAACTAAGGTCCGTGGGCTGGATAAGGCCCAAGGGACTCGGTTATCCGGTCCGCGGCAACCCCTGTCAGCTGCTGCCACTGCCCGCTCTTACCGGCACTGTGCTGCGCAGCTGCCCACTTCCAGGTCAGAGGAGCACCGGAAGTAGCTTATGCGCATGCGCAAGTGTTATTTGCGCATGCGCAAGCACCACCGTATTTTTCGCTCTATTAGACGCACCGGACCATAGGACGCACCTAGTTTTTAGGAGAGGAAAACAATAAATAAGAAAGCAACACAAAGCATCCTGAGCTAAGAGGGAGCGCTCCTCCATCTTCGCTCAGGAGGCCTTGCGGGGCTATCCCTGAAACCAGGAGAGCAAGCAGGATCTGTGCATACCAATCCCTCTTGCCCTCCTGGCTTCAGTGAAAGCAAGCCCACAGGCTTTCCCTGCACCTCCCGCAAGAGCCGTGCGCTCTTTAAAGGGAGCGCGGCTCTTGGGGGCTTTTCTGGGAGGTGGGAGAAGGGACAGAGGAAAACCCAGGGATAGCCGTGCGAAGCTTCCGCAGGGCAGTGGGATGAAGGCTCCCCACTGCCCTGTGGAGGCTTCACGCAGCTAAGCCAGAACAGCTAGAGGGAGCGCTGATCAGCGATCCCGCTGGCTGTCCTGGCTACTTGCTTGGCCACATGCAGCCTCTCCCAGGCAAGAGGAGCCTTCATCCCCTGCCCACGAGAGGCTGCGCGTGGCTAAGGCTCCCCCAAGAGCCACGCTCCCTTTAAAGAGCACGCGGAGTGTGTGTGTGGCTCTTCGGGGCTCTTTAAAGGGAGTGCTGAGCAGAGCCTCCCACCTGCATTCGCTCCATAAGATGCACACACATTTCCCCTTACTTTTTAGGAGGGGGAAAGTGCATCTTATAGAGCGTCTTATAGAGCGAAAAATACGGTATTTCTGGTGCACATCCCGGTCAGAGGAGGCCCGTGCACATGCGCACAAGCTAATTCCGGTGCTCCTCCGACCCAGAAGTGCGCCAGAAATAGCGTGTGTGCACATGTATGGGCATGCGCTCTCCCGCTCTCCCGCCCTCTGACCTGCCACGCAATCAGCGCTGGAGACACCGGCCCAAGGCACGGTAAGTTTGCTGACCCCTGTTCTATGCACTTGCCATCCTTTCTCTGAGCCCCAGGCAGCAGAGAGTTGCTTCTCTGCTCCAGACAGTAGAGAGGTGATGCTGATGTGAATCTGCCCTGGGCCGCCCAAATCAGGAGCAGTTTCTAATGTTCATGATGCCAGGGCTTGGCTAGGACCGATAGTCAGAGGTGAGCCAAGGCTAGAACCATAAGACACGCCAGAAGGCAGGGTCAAGGCTGTCTGAACCCTCCAGAGGACAGGAAGCTCATGTTGCTCAAACAAAGCTCAACTGAAAACTGGGAGCTTCCGTTTTCGGCAAAAGGATACTGGTCTGCTGGCCTTTGCTTTATTGCAATACAGTGGTGCCTCAGGATACGTACTTAATTCATTCCGGAGGTCCGTTCTTAACCTGAAACTGTTCTTAACCTGAAGCACCACTTTAGCTAATGGGGCCTCCTGCTGCTGCCGCGCCGCCAGAGCCCGATTTTGTTCTCATCCTAAAGCAAAGTTCTTAACCTGAAGCACTGTTTCTGGGTTAGCGGAGTCTGTAACCTGAAGTGTATGTAACCTGAAGCGTATGTAACCTGAGGTACCACTGTAATAGCATCAGAGGCAGATTTAGGCAAGCACAACCAGTTCGGTCACACCGGGTGCAGAGCTGCAGAGCTGCAGGGCTGCTTCAGGGGGCGCCGCAACTATGACGTAAAACAGAAGGTGAGAGGCAGGGGGTGCCACTGAAAATTGAGACCTCAAGGTCTGCCACTGATAGCATTACACACCACCTCAGTCTCTGAGGGGCTGAGACACTCCTGGTTTTATTTACACAGCTCATAGAAGCTGCTAGCATGCAATGGTGGCCACACCCCAGGAATGGCTTTGACTGCCCAGCTAAACCAGGTGAGGGTAGCCAATGCGTCTCAAACCCTTACTGAGTAAAAGACTTCCCCCTGCATGTGAAGACAGGCTCTGGCAGAATGACCAGATGAGCCCAAGAGTCAGTCCAACTATAAAGAAGGTGGTTTCTGTACACACTGTAGAGGGAAGTGAGGGGCAGATGTGACTCATCAACCTAGGAGAAGGAAAACGCTGGTCCCAAACCTCCCCTGCCTTGTGGGATATCTCTGGGATAAGAAAAGGCTAAGGAGTGTAAGGTAAAGGTAAAGGGCCTCTGACCATTAGGTCCAGTCGTGACCGACTCTGGGGTTGCGGCGCTCATCTCGCTTTATTGGCCGAGGGAGCCGGCGTACAGCTTCCGGATCATGTGGCCAGCATGACTAAGCCGCTTCTGGCGAACCAGAGCAGCGCACAGAAATGCTGTTTACCTTCCTGCTGGAGCGGTACCTATTTATCTACTTGCACTTTGACGTGCTTTCAAACTGCTAGGTTGGCAGGAGCAGGGACCGAGCAACGGGAGCTCACCCCATCGCGGGGATTCGAACCGCCAGCCTTCTGATTGGCAAGTCCTAGGCTCTGTGGTTTAACCCACAGCGCCACCCACGTCCCACTAAGGAGTGGAAGTCATACACAAATCAAGAGTGGAGTCCCTAAGGCGGTTGGATAGTGCCCTTGTACACCTCTTCCAGCAACTCCTGCAGCCAAGCTGGTGCTAAATGTATTGCTCTGCTTTCCTTTGGACCACGTCAGTGAGGTCTTGTCGTTTGGGCAGACCAGGATGGCTTGTGCCCCAGGGAGGTCACTTCGGTGCTGCTAACGCAGCAGTTTGGTTTCATCCCTGGAGGCGCACTCCATTGTCTCTCAAGACAGACGGATGCTGACAACATACAATCTGAGCATAAAACTGGGGCTCACAGCATTCACACCCCAACAGATCTTTCTTCTCCATTAGTTGCAGCTTTGGATTCAGCACAGCCAGCAGCCAGCCTTCTTCCAGCTCAACTCACCCACACACTCTCCGGCTATTGTTCTCCTTGCTAGCAGCTATGGGTGCTTGTGGAGGGAAGAAGCCCATCCAATTGTCTGGAGGGCCCCATCACTTGGTCCTCTTACAACCTAGCTCATTCTTTTGGGATGCTGATGAGGACCCTCAACGGGCCAGCTAAGCTCCTTGTCTTACAAAGAAACCCCAAGCAGTTCAGCCTCCGCCCAGTATACCTGAAGGAGCGTCTCCACCCCCATCGTTCTGCCCAGACACTGAGGTCCAGCGCCAAGGGCCTTCTGGCGGTTCCCTCACTGCGAGAAGTGAGGTTACAGGGAACCAGACAGAGGGCCTTCTCGGTAGTGGCACCCGCCCTGTGGAACGCACTCCCCCCAGATGTCAAAGAGATAAACAACTACCTGACATTTAGAAGACATCTGAAGGCATCCCTGTTCAGGGGAAACCCAGCCAGATGGGCGGGGTACAAATAATAAATTATTATTATTATTATTATTATTATTATTATTATTATTATTATTATTATTATTATTAATCTAGTTAGATTTAACCCTCTCTGGGTACAGGCCCCCCAAAATTGGAAAGGGCATCATCCAGATCTAACCCTCCAAACCCAGAACAAAAACTTAGCAATGCACTACATTGATGCTATAGGGATTTGTACCTTTTAGGATTATGGGCTCTCTCTGGGAGCCATTTAAATACAACTTGAGCACTAATCTCTAAACAAAGAGACCATTATTCCTGTAAAGTGCAGCGTGTTTTTTTTATCAAGACAAAGTCAAGTATGCAAAGGAAGCCATGTATTTTCTATTGCCAAATGCTAATGAAGACAGGAGTTGCTGCTGAACAAGGTCACTTCTCAGGAACACACATGAATAAACACACCACTGTTTGAGCAAGGCTAGTTTCATGATTACATAGTTAGACCTTTGTCAGCCTGGGCTAATTGGACAAGAGGCAAGCAGGAAAGGGATAAAATGTTCTAGGGATGCAGACACTCAGCAGGAGGAGTCATGCTGGATGTTGTGTCCTTCATGTGTAGTATACACAGAATCATAGAAAGGCAATACAGGAATCGCAATACATACTTTATTTGGTCTGCATGGGTGGAGCAGGGACCTGTGTGAAGTCAGTGCCCATCAGAGAGTGGGATAAAAGTCTGTGGGGTAGGGAGGGTTATCCTGATTTATCACTGTGAAGTGTTTTCCATCTGGAGGGTCCTAGATATTTTTATTTGTTCTGTGTGCTGTTAGTGAAAGGATCTATTCTAGGGTCTTAGTAGAACAGAAGTTTAACTAGGGTCAATAATATGATGCAGCAGCAACAGGAAAAAAAAGTGAATGTAACTCTAGGTTGCGACAACAGAACTCTAGTGCATGGGTAGGAAAACTAAGGTCCGAGGGCCGGATCCGGCCCAATCGCCTTCTAAATCCAGCCCGCAGATGGTCCGGGAATCAGCGTGTTTTTACCTGAATAGAATGTGTCCTTTTATTTAAAGCACATCTCTGAGTTATTTGTGGGGCCTGCCTGGTGTTTTTACATGAGTAGAATGTGTGCTTTTATTTAAAATGCATCTCAGGGTTATTTGTGGGGCATAGGAATTCATTCATCCCCCCCCCTCAAAAAAAAAAATATAGTCCGGCCCCCCACAAGGTCTGAGGGACAGTGGACTGGCCCCCTGCTGAAAAAGTTTGCTGACCCCTGCTCTAGTGTCCAGATTAAGGGAAGTAATAGTACCACTCTGTTCTGCCTTGGTCAGACCATGCCTGGAGTACTGTGCCCAGATAGAATCACAGAAGTGTAGAGTCGAAAGGGATCCCAATGGTCATCTAGTCCAACCCCCTGCAATGCAGGAATCTCAGGTAAACCCTCCAACCTCTGCTTAAAAACCTCCAAGAAAGGAGAGGCCCCCACCTCCCAAGGGAGTCTGTTCCACTCCCAAACAGATCTTACTGGGCACTACAATATAAGATAAGGATACCAGATTTTTTTTCAAAGACACTTTTTTATTTTTGAAAAGAGAAAAAATGTTGTTGTTTTTTAAAAAAGTTATTTTTAAAAAAATTAAGAAGTAATATCTTCTCTTTTGTGGTCTCCCCTGTTGCGCAGCCTTCCTCTGAGCCCCAACTTGCTCTCTTGGAGTGCTAGCCACCGTGGAGTAGGCTCGGCTTGGGCCTGGGCTCAGCCACGTGTCCTTGCTCTCCCGGTGCTCTCCTACCTCTTGTCCTCAGTGGCGCGGCAAGGTTGGGGCTCCCCTCTTTTTTCTCCTTCCTCTTTCTCTCTTTTCCTTCTCCCCTCCTCCCTCTCCCTGCGTCAGCCCCGAAGCGCCGCTGGGCAGTTGGCTGGGTGTCCAGGTGCTCTTGCTCCCGGCTCCATTTGGGTCACGGGGGGGAGCAGTTCCCCCAGTTGACGCGCCTGGTGTCCCCAGTTCCCCCTTGGCAGTGGCAGTGGCGGCAGCAGTCTCAGCAGCCCAGAACCAGCCTGGTAGCGCAGTTGGCTCTGGCTGGCTTCAGGAGCTGCTTGTTGCCATGGCGCCCACCATTTTGCCTCGCCAGAAGTCCCCATACAATGTGTCTTGTGCCGTTGAACCAATCATGCAACATTCATTCCCTACCAATAAATCTACAACACTTAAAATATACACCTGGGGACATTAAATGAAATCCGGGGACATTCCGGGGACGGATTTTGTCCGGGGACAGATTTGTAAATCTGAGGACTGTCCCCAGGAAATGGGGACATCTGGTAACAACCATAATATAAGAAGAATCTTGACAAGCTGGAACATGAACAGAGAAAGGCAACCAGGATGAACAAGGGTCTGGAAAGCAAGCTGTGATGGCCTGGGATTCGGACTCGGATGCTGAACCTGAGGGATCCCAGCCTGCACAGGATTCCCCGCCTCCAGAACCAGCTGAGTCAGGGCTGGGGCATGAGCCTGAAGGGTCCTCACCTGTGCTGGGTCCTCAGGTGCAGGCATCAGCTGAGTCTGCTCTGGCTCCTGAGGTGATGGAGGATCCATTGCCTGCAGGTGCTCCACTCTCAGCCCCGTCAGAGGAAGCTAAGGTTGCCTCTGGGTCCGGTAACCCTCCAGCCTCTCCTGAGCTGCAGAGGCTCAGGGCAGAGAGGCGGAGGGAACTAAGTTCCCACGGGAGGAGTGCTCACCTCCAGGCCAGGAGAGGCGAGTCACCAGAGGATCGGGGCCGCCCTATGCCTGGGGGCAGATAAAAGCCAGCCAGCCCCAGTCCTGAGTTGTGGAAGCAACATTGTTGCTTGCTAGTTCCTGCCTGGACCCTGTCCTGCTTTCCTGCCTGAGCTCCTGACCCACCCTGGCTCCCTGCTTGCAAGCTGTTCCTGACTTCACCCGACTCCCTGCCCTGCACCCAGCTTCAGCTACTACGGACTGCCTCCACGTTGCACCTTCAACCACGTACCGGACTTGGACCTTGCCTCTCGGGTAACCCACGGGACCAGCACACCTTATGAGGAATGGTTGAGGGAGTTGGGGATGTCTAGCCTGGAAAAGAGAAGACTGAGAGGTGATAGGAGAGCCACCTTCAAATATCTGAAGGAATGTCACACGGAAGATGGAGCAAGTTTGTTTTCTGCTGCTGCAGACAGTGGGACCCGAACCAATGGATTCAAATGACAAGAAATGAGATTTGGACTAAACCTGAGGAAAAACTTCCTAACAGTAAGAACTTTTTGACAGTGTAATGGACTATCTTAAAACAGGTGGACTCCCCTTCATCAGAAGTTTCCAGCAGAGATTGGATGGCCATCAGCCAGGGATTCCTCATTTGTGATTCCTGAATTGCAGGGGGCTGGACTAGATGACCCGTTGGGTCCCTTCAAACTCTGCAATCCTATGATTTTATGAGGGAGAGGAGCCATTTCCATGGCACAACCTCCTTCTCGCTCCTCCCTCTTTCAAGTATTAAAGACCATGGCAGGTGGAGGCTTTTCAAATCAACTGAAGTATTTGGCCACTGGCGGCTGCAAGCAGGAAAACTTTTGGATTTATTCATGGACACCTGTCAGAAGCTGTCATTCCCTCAGCTGACGAACAGTCTGAAGTTTTCAGTTCCATAAATCAGGGCCTCTTGGACATCGTAAGTCTTCTTTATGGCTTCTTTCCCTCTCATAAATAAACCTCATTCCATATGTACATACAGCAAGCGGCAGCAAGGCTGATTTGCAGTGTGCCTCAGCTCGAGGTGGCAGAAAAGCTCAGCAAAATGACCAGGGAAGATTTTGAGCTGCTTGGTTACGTTGTGAAGGAAAGAAGCCTGGTCCTGGGCCACTGCTAAGAACCTAAGAACTTGATTCCCTCCCTCTCTTTCTTTTTTCCTTCTGTGAAGGAAAACTCCTTCTTGGGGACTTCCCTGGCTTTTTTCTGGCCCACGTAGGACCAGTCTGGATAGTTAGCCTTGGTGAAGACTTGACATTTTCATCCCCCAAAAAGTTTTTGAGTTTCTGCTGAAATGAGGCTGCATTTTAATGTTGTATTTTAATCTTGTTTTTTAAGTTGTATTTCAATCAATTGTTTTATATTTGATGTTAGCCGCCCTGAGCCCGGTCTTGGCTGGGGAGGATGGGGTATAAATAAAATTTATCATTATTATTATTATTATTATTATTATTATTATTATTATTATTATTATTACTAAGAAGGGCCTGCTGGATCAGGCCAATGGTCCGTCTAGCCCAGCATCCTGTTCTCTCAGTGACTGACCAGGTGCAGGACCTGAGCACCAGACTAACGTGCTCTCCTGTGGTTTCCAGCAACTGCATAGTTGAGTCGAGCATAGCCATCTTGGCTAGTAGCCATCGATAGTCCCCTCCTCCTCCATGAATTTGTCTAATCCTCCTTTAAAGGCAACTAGATTCGTGACCATCACTTCTCACTCCTCACCTGAGCCTCCACTGACAAAGATGTCTCTAGCAGCATGCCCAACCTACGCACCTGTTCTTTCAGTGGGAATTGCAGCCCCACCCAGAAGAGGTGAACTCTCCAACTCCTGGACCTGGGAACTACTCACCCCCAGAATCTCCATATTATAAGGATCACAACACAGCTGGATTTGTTGAGGTCAGATAAAAGAAAGTCATAGAATCATAGACTTGTAGAGTTGAAAGGGACCCTCAGGATCATCTAGTCCAACCTCCTGCAATGCAGGAATATGCAGCTGTCCAATATGGGGATTGAACCTGCAACCTTGGGGTCATCAGCACCACGCTCTAACCAACAGATCTATCCAAGTCCTTCTTCATGCAGTGCATAGATGAATGATGGAACTTGCTCCCTTGGGAGGTAGTCATGGCCACACACTTATATTATTATTAGTATTATTATTTAATATTACTACTAATAATAATAATAATAATAATAATAATTTATTATTTATACCCCGCCTATCTGGCTGGGTTTCCCCAGCCACTCTGGGCGGCTTCCAACAGAACACTAAAATACATTAAATACATTAAAATATTAAACATTAAAAGCTTCCCTAAAGAGGGCTGCCTTCAGATGTCTTCTAAAAGTTTGGTAGTTATTTTTCTTTTTGACATCTGGTGGGAGGGCGTTCCACAGGGCGGGTGCCACTACCAAGAAGGCCCTCTGCCTGGTTCCTTGTAACTTGGCTTCTCGCAGCAAGGGAACCACCAGAAGGCCCTCGGCGCTGGACCTGTGTCCGGGTAGAACGATGGAGGTGGAGACGCTCCTTCAGGTATACTGGACCGAACTTCCGACTTAGAAGAGGATTAGATAAATTCATGGAGGAGGAGAGGTCTATTAGGCATGATGGCTATGAATACCAGCTGATGGAAACTACAGGAGGGGAGAGTTGCTCTTGTGCTTGAACCTTGTTTGCTGGTTTCCCACAAGGTTCTGGTTGGCCACTGTGAGAAAAGGATGCTGGACCACTGGCCTGATCCAACAGGCTCTTCATATATTCTTACCTCCTCCATGAAGCCCCAAAGGGCTTAGGGCACCTTAACTGCCCCTCGGAGCTGGGTGACTCATGCACAGTCATGGGGGTTCCCTGACTGAGATAGCCACAGACCTCCCCCAGCTGGCAGACCAGTATCAGACCACGGTCCATAGAGCTGAGAATCTGAGCTGCCTGGAGCACAGCAGAGTAAGGGAAAAACGCTCTCCAGACTTCCATTGAGCAGATGATGCACTTGTTTTCAATGGACTATGAGATCATGTCCAGGTTGGGTCACGGGAAACTGGGCCATAAAGTTTTATGGCAACCATATTTCCATGCACAGAACGTATTTGCTTGTAACTTTCACCGCAGCTGAGGAAGAAAGATGGTCTTCCCAGGTCTTCTTCTCCAGCGCCTGTGGGCTGTTCTGCAGGTGTGGAGAGCTCTGGTGCCCTCAGGAGGGCTGGAGGCTTTTCTAAGCTTCAGTATGAGTCTCCGGACACCAAGCCAGGTGCATTCACACACACACCCTGCTTGTCCTCTGAGAGGGGTGTGGCGAGATCTTCTTCTTTGTGCTTTGTTTCCTGCAGGCACGGACTCACCTGCGCAAGGAGTCCCAGGCTCCCCAATGAAGCACACATTCCTGGCCTCAGCTGGATCTTGATGTTTGCCATCAGCAGGGATCTGTCGAGGGAGGGAAGGGAAGCCAAAGACCTTGCCCCCCTCCCACTGCACAGCTCCATCCTGGTTCAGTTCGCTCCTTGCAACTTCCTCTCAGAGATGAGATAATGCCTCCATCTCTCCTTTCCCTCGGTACCAATGCATACCTGCTTCTATAGCTCAGAGCCGTAAAAAGACCATCATTTCCCCAGGTTCTCTCTCTCACGCTTTACAATCTGCCGGCAGTGATGGATTGGAAACTCTGGAATTCGGGACTACCAAAGAACACTGGTGAGGCCGGCTCTGTTAACTCGGAGGGGCCTGGACAGCTGCTCTTGGCTGCACACTCCTGGCTCTAGAATTTCCCAGAGTCACCTAAAACTTGGAAAGTAAAAGAAAGTCCTTTTTCACACAGTGGACAGTGCCTTTTGTTTTATTCCTTTTAAAACTACTATGACAGTGGTACCTCAGGTTACATACGCTTCAGGTTACAGACTCTGCTAACCCAGAAATAGTACCTCAGGGTTAAGAACTTTGCTTCAGGATGAGAACAGAAATTGTGCTCCAGCGGCGCAGCAGCAGCAGGAGGCCCCATTAGCTAGTGGTGCTTCAGGTTAAGAGCAGTTTCAGGTTAAGAACAGACCTCCAGAACGAATTAAGTTCTTAACCTGAGGTACACTGTACCACTATTATTATTATTATTACAGTTGTACCTCGGGATGAATCTGAGCCACAAATGGAGATGATGGAGATTGAAACAGGAGCCTTCTGCATATCAAACAGAACCCATTTGTACAAGTCTCTCAAATCCACACCATTGATTCCCTGTGTGGTGCAGGTTTCCATGCCCTCTCCAGCCTCGCCCTGTGGGAGCCAAAACAGCTAAACCACTCAGTTCTGTATCATAGATAGAATTTTAGAACTGTAGGGCTGGAAGGGACCAAAAGGGCCATCTAGTCCCCGATCGTCACACCCTTCAGAAATCCATTGTAGAGTTGGAAAGACTCATCTAGTCGTAGGATTCACAGCTAAACAATCCCTGAGACATGTGCCCCCCAACATCTGTTGAAAACGTCTGATGAGGTTGTCTGTTACATTGTCAAACAGTTTTTCACCATCAGTAAGTTTTTCCTAAGGTTTAGTCAGTCTGTTTATAACCCTCCAACGAACCCCACCTCCTTCTGAGTTCCACTGTCTAACGGCTTTTGCTGGCAGAAAATTCTCCCTGTTTAGTCACAATATCCTTTCTCGGCTAATTCCTTAAATCACCCTGGCATGGCTACAGATTCTGAATTAGACAGAAAGTAAAGTATTTGTGCTGCACGTTTGATGGAATGGGATTGGGAGCTGCCAATCAGCCCCTTTCACAGACAGCCAACTTGTCTCGTGGCCTCTCCTTTAAATCCGGTGTAATTGTTCTTCTTGAATATCCACATGTGGAAACTACACAGTGGAAAGACCCTCACATGGTTCCATCCTGTTCTCTCCATCCGAATGAGAGCAGGAAGCCCGATCAGCAAGGAAATCGGATTCGTTCGCCTTCTGGGCAAGTCATAAGAGGAGTCTCTTGTCCTTAATGCTGCTCACAATAGCATCTTGAGGGGAGGGCTTTTCCAAGAGAGAAATGATTTTTCCAGCCATTTCTCAATTTATAGTGGGCCGTTCAGCAGCAAACAGGGAAAGAATGAAACAGATTCTTGTTATCTATTTGCCAAAAAGTGACATGCTGGACGGGGGAAACAGATAATTTCTATCTGGTATTTTTACGCGCTTCATAAAATGCATTGTGCAGGCAAAGAAAATTTATGGGCCTCGGTGGAAAAGCATGGAAAGAAATGTATGGGAGATATATATTTATAAAACCACCATCCTGTTCACATCATTTGGAAAATACACAGCGTAACTCAGTTTCTGTTAGGGATTTGATTAACATTTAGGAGGATATTCTATTTCCATTGAAGAAGAGTACCATTCTTTTGAAGAATCTACCTATTTTCCTGGGCTTACAACAGGGAAACTGAGGCATGGCTCAAGGTCCTGGCAGCTGGAATGACTGGGGCATCTCATCTAAAAGTGAGGAGTTCCCTTTACAAAATTAGTCACTGGACTATGTCTATCTGGGATCCACTTATTGGTGGGCTAGCCCCACCCCATCCCACTAGAATTTGTCTAATCCTCTTGTAAGCCATCCAAATCCATGGTCACTTTGGCCTCCAGTGGGAGAGAGTTCCATTGTTTAATTCTGCACAGTGTAAAGATGTCCTTTCTTTTATCTGTTCTGAATCTTCCAACATTCAGCTTCACTGGATGTCTAGTGTCTCCAGGACCTGCTCTGTGACCAAGACAGAATAGAGTAGTACTATTACTTTCCTTGATCTGGACACTAGACATCTCTTGATGCACCTTAAAGAGCCTAGAGAGGTCTCATCTCTTTTCGCCTCCCCCCTTAGCACACCCACCCCTTCTGGATTTATATAGGCTGTGTTATTGCTTTGTCTTATTTTGCTTTCAAAGTGATTAGACCTGTTTTTCACATTTTATTAGTTCCATATTAAACTGCAAAACCTGCGAAAAAATGAAGTTGGCATCACAAACATGAACGCAATAGGTCTGCTAGCTCTAAGATTTAATCATATTAGGAAACCCCAGCTCCTGATAAATTTCATGATGCAGAAAAAAAAACACAGCACCATCAATATCCCAATTACTAAATACAAGAATAGCAGGTAGCTGTCCTGGTCCATAAGAACAGGTGGTAAGATCTGTTTGGCAATGGAATGAACCAACTCAGAAGGTGGTGAACTCTCCTTCACTGGAGATTTTTAAATAAGAGTTTGAAGGGCCATCGGTCAGGGATTCTTTAGTTGCGATTCCTGAATTGCAGGACAATATTGTTTGACTATATGATGCTTGGCTTGTGGTCTCTTCCAACTCTTCCGAGTGGACACTGGGAAGGCAGAGACCTTCAGGCCTCGTAACTGCTACAGCAGGGCAAGAATTCCTAGAAAAAGTTGCTGACACCACTAAGCATTGTTAGGACCATCCTACTCGCGTGTAGGACCCTGGCAGAGACACATGCCCAACTGGCATGATGTCTCCCTCCTAGACGGTCGTTCGGGAGCTTCAAAAGCTTTCTCCAGCCTGAACATCACAGCAACTGATACCAAAGAGACATTAGCACGCTTAGGAACAGCAGAGTGTTAGCAGTTTGCATAACAAACTCAGTAGCACAGCATTTGGCTAGACTATGATTATTTACATATAATACACTCGGAGCATTCTGACTTAGCTCCTTCCTCTTTCTCATCAGACAGCAAAGAGAAAGAACAAAGGACAATAGTCCCACATCACAGAAACACAGTAAAACCAAAACATCCTATCTCCGTCACTTCCCACACTATGGAATGAAAATATACACCGTCATGTGATATACAACAATCCCATGACTGCAAATATGGAGCAGGAATCCTAACAGGCACAAGCTGTGGTTTGTTTCCTTGAATAAAGATTTAACTGCACTGCCTCAAGTGATTTATTGCTTTTGTTGCTGACGTAAGCCTGACTCGAACCCTGACAATAGCATCCAGATATGGAAGTCCCATATAGTCTTCATGGCTTCTTCTACCCATTTGTCTATCCCAACCTGCTGCCATTTAAGACACTACCACCCTATCATGGGACGCGGGCGGCGCTGTGGGTTGAACCACAGAGCCTAGGGCTTGCCGATCAGAAGGTCGATGGTTCGAATCCCTGCAACGGGGTGAGCTCCCGTTGCTCGGTCCCTGCTCCTGCCAACCTAGCAGTTCGAAAGCACGTCAAAGTGCAAGTAGATAAATAGGTACCGCTTTGGTGGGAAGATAAACGGCATTTCCGTGCGCTGCTCTGGTTCATCAGAAGCGGCTTAGTCATGCTGGCCGCATGACCCAGAAGCTGTACGCCGGCTCCCTCGGCCAATAACGCGAGATGAGCACCGCAACCCCAGAGTCATCCACGACTGGACATAATGGTCAGGGGTTCCTTTACATTTACCTTTACCACCCCATCCAGGAGTGGATCCCATCCATTGACTATGCTGGCACACAGAGAGGCTGTTCAGAACATCAGATGAGCCCTCCTGGATTAGGCCAATGTTCCCATGGTGACCAAAGGGATGCCTGTGGGAACCCCAAGGGCAGGATCCAAGCACAAGAGCCCTCTCCCCTCCTCTGGTTTCCAGCAACAGAGGACCACGGCATGTGGCACCGGGGCTGGCTTGTGCCTGTCCTTGGATAAACCAAGCAATTTGGAATTTCTATGGCAAGCCAGGCCAGCTTGTGTGCTATCTTTGCTTTAAATTGCAGCGATTGGAGAGGATAGAGAAAGGGGAGGGGGGAGTCTGTCTGCAAGCCCAAAAGTCCACCAGAGAAAATACTCTAGTATATGCGAGAGAGATAAGGAGGAGAGCTCTACGTTCCCTGGGTGGTGGTGTGAGGCTTCCTTTGAAGCAGATAAATCTCTGCTGGTAATACAGTACTTAAACCAGAACTGACACCTTTTTATATCAACTGCAGAGAATTGCCTTTGTGAGGCGGATATAAAGGCTGCTCTTAGGCTGCCTGGCGCATACAAATGTCCACCTTCTGATCTGCAGGTGTAAACCCTTCCCTTCCACTGCCACAGGCAACAAGGGACATAAAGCAGCCGGGTGACCCATGCTTCATGCCTCCTGCAAACCGCTAATCTGCACAATGCTTTTCATAGGGTAGGGGGCGCATAACCTCCAACATTCCTCAGGGGAAAAGAGGGACATTTCTCACTCCCTTGCAACTGACCCTCTTTGACCCCCTCATTTTTGTCTCCCCACCCCCTGCATACAAGACACAGTATACATGCCCTCCACCACCCAGGAAAACCCCTTAATCCCTATTTTATTTTATTCTTTGGTAGATTTACAAGCAGAAAAGCACACACCAATAAAAAAAATGGGGGGGGGGGAGTTGGGGGCATTTTCAAAGATTTTATTGGATTTTTACAATTTATAATCAATCAAACACATAGCTGTCAACTTTCAGATTTGAAAGTAAGGGCTCAGCAGCCTCACCTGTCCCACGGACAGTCTACGGGATATCTAACAATCCGGGATAGCAGCAGGAAGCAGCAGAAAACAGAGCTGGAATAAGGAAATTTCCAGCAAAAAAAGGGAAGGTTGACAGCTATGATCAAACAACACAATATAACATTTGTCATATAAAAGAAAGAGAGGGGAAAAAAACTCCTCCCCATGACTTCCTTCAACTTCCCCTTCTGGTTCTTTAAATATTTACTACGTCTGCTTAATTATTATCTTATTTTTATAATCTTATACCTTAATACTCTTATTTTCTTATCAGTTTTATACCAAATTTTCCTTCACGTTTACATCTTACAGTCAATTTCATTCCATGTTGTCTTTACTTAACCTTTGAGCTTATTTTCTTACTTGTAAGTGTTTAATCAAACAAATCAAAATTTTAGAAACGGGCAAGATTAGATGTGGATGCACAGAGCATTTTTTTTTAAAAAATCAAGACTCCTTGTGCTCCCGCTCCGCTCCTCCTTTCTTCCCATCCATCTGCCCTGTAATAAGTGAATGAAGCAAGTGGGGCAATTCTGGAGTAAACCCCTATTATTGTTAGCAGAGCAGTTCCCCCATATTTTTAGGAGCACAGACTGGCAGTGGTCCTGCGGGATTTCAGACCAGGGTCTCCCCCAGCCCTACCTGGAGATTGAATGTGGGGACTTTAATCCTGCAACACAGGATCTCTGCCACTGATCTTTGGCCCTATCCTTGTCTGAAACCACCCCAACTTTGTGCCAAGAGTAATGGCTAAAGATGTTGCTCCAGAACGATGGAGAAAGTGGGTCCGATCCTTCAGCAGCTTCACAGCAGTGGATATTGAGTAAATACTGTTCCACAGCACCCCAATCCACAATGTTGAGAGACTCCAGGGTTTCCAGGCAATTACAGTGGTACCTCGGGTTACAGACGCTTCAGGTTACAGACTCTGCTAACCCAGAAATAGTACCTTGGGTTAAGAACTTTGCTTCAGGATGAGAACAGAAATCATGCTCCCGCGGCGCGGCAGCAGCAGGAGGCCCCATTAGCTAAAGTGGTGCTTCAGGTTAAGAACAGTTTCAGGTTAAGTACGGACCTCCGTAACGAATTAAGTACTTAACCCGAGGTAGCACTGTATAATGTTTTTTGATATCTGACGAAAACAAAGAAAGCAATACAATAATTTGGAACTGTGTGTGGAAAAAATAGTAGAAATAATAACACAATGAGTCTAATCGAAAGTCAAATGTGTTTATTTTGTTTTGTTTTGTTTCCTTTTCCTCCTTCCCCCCTTCTTCTTCCTCTTCTTTTTTCTTTTTTGTGCCTCCTTTCTTCATCTTTCTCTTTGATCTGTTAAGAAAGAGATAAAGAGATAGAAGTGTAATATGGAAACTTCAGTAAGTTCAAAGTGATGTGTAATTTTTTTCTTACTATTTATATATTGTTAAAATTGGTTAATTGTAATGAATTGATGTGGTTTTTTTCTTGTTATTGTTGAATTCTAAATAAAATATTATTCTTAAAAAAAAAAGAATTGGAAGGGATTTAAGGCATGTTCCAGACTAGCACAGCCCCCCACCAACCCACCTCAATAATTTACTGTTAGCTACAGACTCCAGGAAGGGGGCGGGAGGCTCAGATATCTCTTGGCCAATTTAGAGCATCTTCGTTAGCGCACTGCTGCCCCCTCCTTCAATTATCAAAAAGCATCACACGGTAGGAGAGACATGTCTCATTTAGTTGATAACCTGGACTGTAATGAAACACCATCTTAAGTACAACAAGCTCCCAAGGGTACAAAACATTAAAGTAAAATAAAATTCCGCTCCAAAACATCTCCTGGCTAAGTTAGCCTGGTGACAAATACCAGGCTGTAGCATCATCAACTGCACATTTAAAAGTCTTTAATGCTGCTAAATACCTGATCTCATTCTGATCAGGGATGCAGCTTATTTCAGGCCCAAGGGACAGTAATTTAGGATTCTTCAAGGCTATTAACTGCGGCAGATTAGTACAGACCACTCAGTTATTCTTTTCTCGGCCTGCTCCACCCCCTTGCCTATTCAGGAATGAATTTACTGTTCATGGAAAATCAAGGAAAGAGTCCAGCCTTTTGGCCAAATGAAGACATCCAGAGATGAGCTATATTATAAGGGGCGGAGGAGGACTATGAAAAAAGCAGTTTGAGAGGCTCTGTAAATGTCTCTGGTACATAGCACTGGGGAGGAGCCAGGGGCTTCTGGTGCAAGTTGGCACCAATGACAAAGTGGAAATGTATTTTCTGGGGTCCTGGAACCACAACTTAGGTTGTTAGGTCAGATGCTGGTAGCCAGGGCCTCCAAGGTATAATCTTTAAAATGTGGGAATGTTCAGGGATGCAGGAGAGGATATATTGTTTTTCAACTTGTGTTAACAAGTTCACAATTTAGCAGAGTAACATTCCCCCTTTTAAACTCACAGCGGATGCATTTGCTCAGGCTCACTAAAGCCTCTATAATAACTGTTATGGTATTTTCCCCTTATTCTCTCATAAAAGATAAGACACGACACAATCTTCTATAAAAGTATAAAAAGGTTTACTCACACATCATTCTGTTCACAATAGGATCCCAGAAGGCAGACTTAGCTTAGAAAAGTAACACACACCTGGAAACGATCTCATAAGGAGACAGTCCCTTTGTCCTCTCTTGGCTGGCCAAGAGAGCATCTTTGGCTAAGCAGATGTTGCTTTTTTGATGCATGTAGTCAAAGAGAGAGAGATGGCTGTCCTGCCCTGTGCTTTTGTCGTTACCTGCACAGGTGAGGCCACGCCCACCTCTATAGTCACATGCAGAGTTAGTCTGTCCCAGCCCAGAAGGAAACAGGAAGTTTACCTGCTGGGTGGACAAACCTTCCTCCCCATGTGTAAACATGTTCACTCTAGGAATGTTGTACTTGACCGCTCTTGTGTTTCACATCCCACATAAAATGCTAGCAGTTCCACACACAGGAGCAGGTAGACGGGCACAGCTGTGTCCTCTCAATGCATGGATGAGACAATGATGTCGGGAGGAGGGATCTTTACTTGTTAGGCACTGGGGAACATTCTGAGGCAAGCAGGGCCTATGCAACAGAAATGAGCTCCACTTCATCCAGGGTGGAACTTGACCCAGGCCATAACGGTTGCAGAGCAGATTTTAAACTCTTTGAGGGGAGACATCCAACAAGAACCTGCTTTGGGACCTGTGCTTTCAAACTTGTTTCGCAAACCGTCTAGAGTCAGGAGTGAGCAGTGAGGAGGTGGACGAGTTTGCTGATGATACTACATAGTTCAGGGTTAAACAAATTCATGGCAGGGAGGGTTGTCAATGGCTGCTAGCCATGATGGCTATGGTCTGCCTCCATGGTTGGGGGGCAGCAATGCTTCTGAATATCTGTTACTGGAAACCACAGGAATGCTCTTATGTATTCTTGATCAAACCTATCCATTCTGAAGGAAATCAGCCCTGAGTGCTCACTGGAAGGACAGATCCTGAAGCTGAGACTCCAGTACTTTGGCCACCGTATGAGAAGAGAAGACTCCCTGGAGAAGACCCTGATGTTGGGAAAGATGGAGGGCACAAGGAGAAGGGGACGACAGAGGACGAGATGGTTGGACAGTGTTCTCAAAGCTACGAACATGAGTTTGACCAAACTGCGGGAGGCAGTGGAAGACAGGAGTTACTGGCGTGCTCTGGTCCAGGGGGTCACGAAGAGTCGCACACGACTAAACGACTGAACAACAACAACAACTCTTGATCCCTGCTTGTGGGTTTCTATCACATTATTCACATGGTGCAGAGTAGAAACCCTCATGGCAACTTTCCTTCTCCTCACTTGGTGTCACTTCTGAATGGGCAGGTGAGGAACCTTTTCAGAGTGCCCTGCACAGTCAGCTCCTTCAGCTGTCCCATCCTCAGCCCGTAAAAGGACCAGCTGAGCTTCCACTGTGTCATTATGGAGCCTCAAGGTTGTGTTGCGTCCTGCTCCTCCTCTTCTTAGGCAAGGAAGGTTGCGCTCTCTCGTTGTGTGTGTGTGCGTGTTTATATGGGGGCTGGAATCTGTCAGGATTCAGCAGCTCTGCACATCTTTTGCACGCACAGCCTGACAGGGGCCTGCAAAGGTTCATGACTCACATTCTGCTTCAAAGCTCATGGCTCAGATTAGATCATCTGTAGAAGCTCATGGCTGGGAGCAAGAGGCATCCGGCTGGAAGCCTTTCTGTTGACTGACAGGGAGCAAATCCATTCAAGAGCCAGGCTGTGGGTCATCTCAGCAGCCAGCCAGCCAGCCTGCTCCCCAGTGTGACTCCTGCCATACCTTGAGGGTGGTGAGCACCACCCTGGCAGTCTGCTCCAGCCCCAGCCCTCAATGCAGCCAGGAAAACCTGCGGTGACAACTCCATTTATAATAAGAAAAATAAATTTTTATTTATACCCCGCCCTTCTCAGTTCAAAAACCGGGCTCAGGGCAGCTAACAACAAATTTAAAACACTTAATTGTAAAAGCAGCATAAAATACAGTATAAAAACATGAATAACAATAAAAATAAAAAATCAGTTTAGGGGAAATAAGCATTAGATAATCCCCAGGGCTAGCTGGCTGAATTGATCCTACTTGGGCCAGCGAGGAGACCAGGGAAGAATTAGCTGTGGGGTCTCAGAGCGGGTAATCTTCATAAAAGGGGAGGGGGAGGGAAGAGAAGGGGAATAAAAGATCAGGCTGAATTCAAATTAAAGGCCAGGTGGAATAGCTCTGTCTTACAGGCCTGACGGAAGGCGGTTAAATCCTGAAGGGCCCTAGTCTCATGGGCCCTAGTCTCATTCCACCAAGTTGGAACCATCACTGAAAAAGCCCTGGCCCTGGTGGAGGATAGTCTGACTTCCTTAGGGCCCAGGACCTCTAAACTATGGTTATTCATGGACCTTAAGGTCCTCTGCGGGGCAGACCAGGAGAGGCGGTCCCATAGATACAAGGGCCCTAAGCCACAAAGGGCTTTAAAGGTCAAGACCAGCACCTTGAACTTGACCCTATACTCCACCGGGAGCCAGTGCAACTGGTAAAGCACTGGGTGAATATGCTCCCATGGGGAGGCTCCAGACTCTTGGTGTTGGATGGTTCCATTCTAGCTCATGTTTTCCCAGTGCCATCGCTGTCTATTAGGATTGGAATTGAGAAGTGAAGGATTTGCCAACAAGGAGGATGGGATGAAAGAAGGAACAAAGGAGTTCCTAGAAGCACAGCCTGTACCTTGAAGAGGTGGCAGAGTGACCAAGAGCCCAGTGGGCTCTATGTCAGGAAGGATCTGCATCAAAGCCAAGTTTGGCCTTGAGATCCCTGGGTGACCCCCAAGCGACCCCACTTGCCTTGCCTTTCTCTGTAGGAGCAGAGGAAACTGCCTTACCCAACTCTAGGGTTGCCATGTTTAAAAAAGTGAAAATCCGGACACAAAAGTTGTTGAGATTTTTTTGACAAAATCGGTTGAAAAAATGACGTTTTGGAGCTATTTTTCAGGTAAATCGCCCAAAATGACACTGCCGACATGGGTGGTCATACATCCAGATTTTACTGGACATTTTAGCAATTTCTGCCCAGACGCTGCTTCCAACTGCAGTATTCCGGCTATTTCTGGGAAATTCTGGGTGCATGGCAACCCTACCAACTCAGACTAGTGCTCCATCTAATGGTGCCTGACCTGTAATTTTATTGCTATTTATTTATTGTATTTCTATCCTGCCTTTTTCTCTATGGAGCTCCCAGTGGATTACATGGTTCTCTCCCTCTTCGTTTAACCCCCACAACAACCTTGTGAGGTACCGTATTTTTCACTCTATAAGACGCACCAGACCACAAGACGCACCTAGTTTTTGGAGGAGGAAAACAAGAAAAAAAATATTCTGAATCTCAGAAGCCAAAACAGCAAGAGGGGTCGCTGTGCAGTGAAAGCAGCAATTCCTCTTGCTGTTCTGGCTTCTGGGATAGCTGCGCAGCCTGCATTCGCTCCATAAGACGCACACACATTTCCCCTTACTTTTTAGGAGGGAAAAAGTGAGTCTTATAGAGCAAAAAATACGGTAGTTTAACTTGAGTTAAACCCACTGGCCCAAGGTCACCCAGTGAGTTTTATGGTCAAGTGTGGATTCGAAACTTGGTGTTGGTCCTAGTCCTAGTTCAACACTGTAGCAGTCATGCACATTTAATGCACTTTTTAAAAAACATTGTTGGTTTTATCAATCATCTTTTGATAACTGGTATTACTGGTATTCAGAAGCATTGCTGCCTCAAGCCCTCTCCTCCATGAATTTGTCCAGTCCTCTTTTAAAGCTATCTAGGTTGGTGGTCATCCCTCTCTCCAGTGGCAGGGAGTTCCATAGTTTACTCTGTGCTCTGTGAAGAAGTCCTTTCTTTTCTCTGTCCTTTCTATCCCCGGCGCACAATTCTTGAGAAGATTGCCTTAATGGTCTCCACTTTTGCTCATAACCTAAGAAACTGGACCCCATGACATCACAGGGTAATTTTGGGCTTTCCTCAGGCTCTGAGGGCAAAAGGAAACCAGAAGAAAATATTGGCCCCCCTCCCTTAAAATTCCATTTACTAAGTAGCTGTCTTCAGCTTGAAAACATCGCCTTTATTAATAATGCAGCCATCCTAGAGGGGCTGTATTGATCTTCAATATATATAAATCTAAACTCCCTATGAATAAAAAATGTCAGATCAGATCTTAAAAATAGACCAAATATTATCACATGGCCTAAGTGACAGGGATAAACTGCTGCGCTGGCAAAATGACTAATGGACGGCTGGCTGGCTCTGTCAGCCCCAAAAAGCTCATCTCGCCAGCAAGAGTCAAATGATGAGGCCTGTGCTTGAGGGTTCGGTCTCAGCTGCTTCTCCCTTTTATAGATTCAGATCAATAAAAGGATCAAGTGTTGATGGATTTCTGTTGTGCTTCACTCGTTGCCCCTCCAAATTGCTTTCACCTGGGGCATGTCTGGAAGCACCTGATGTTGTCGGTGGGAAGCAAGCGACATGGATCTTATGTAACCGCACAGAGCAGCCTTGCAGCAAGCAATGGAGCCCTTGGCGCCTCTAACCTGGGCACGTCCATCATGGCTGGCAGGGGCCCTCCAGGAATGTAGGCTCAGATGTCCCCCACCCTCTGCCCCGCAAGCCTGTTTCAGCTAGAGGTCTTGGGAGGCCCTGAGCCATGGAGCCCCGTCCAGCGGAAGAGTCCTCGCCAGTTTATTCAGAGACCGTATTTCCCACAGAGATGTCTGTGTGCCATGTGGGTTACAGGAAACATTCTAGATGCAGTACTGCAAAAAGCATAAATCCAACCCTGCTGGCAGGGGCGTAGGAAAGGGGGGGCAGGGAGGCGGTCCACCCCAGGTGCCATCATGGAGGGGGGTGACAAATTATCAAGGAACAATTACTGCCCTACTAGGGTGGTTCAATGGGATGCAGGTGGCACTGTGGGTTAAACCACAGAGCCTAGGACTTGCAGATCAGAAGGTCAGCGGTTCGAATCCCCACGACGGGGTGAGCTCCTGTCGTTCGGTCCCAGCTCCTGCCCACCTAGCAGTTCGAAAGCTCGTCAAAGTGCAAGTAGATAAATAGGTACCACTTCGGCGGGAAGGTAAACGGCATTTCCGTGCACTGCTCTGGTTTGCCAGAAGCGACTTAGTCATGCTGGCCACATGACCCGGAAGCTGTCTGCAGACAAACGCCAGCTCCCTCGGCCAATAAAGTGAGATGAGCACCACAACCCCAGAGTCGGCCACAACTGGACCTAATGGTCAGGCGTCCCTTTACCCTTTACCTTTTTAGGGTGGTTCATAAAAAAACTTTTTTTGAAAAGGCGTGCTCCAAAGGTCTTGTCTTACCACACTAGGGATTATATAGCTATATATGAAATTTCATGCATATCAGTTAATATATTGACCCTCCTCCACAAAAATAGCTGTTTAATTGGCTGTTTTCCTTTGTCATGAAGGCTGAAATTTCAATTCAGGGGAGCAGGCATTTTCAAAAAAAAAAAAAAAAGTTCACTTTGCAGGTTTTTTAAAATAAATTTTATTAAATAAAAAATCAATAAATATAAATAAAATAACACAAATCGAAACTCAATCCATCCTGTAGATTTAGGTATCTGTCCATAGTCGCCTACTTGTTATCAGAGGCCCAGAATCCACATTCCTTTGTAAGAAAATATGAAATAACGTAAAACCATTTTTGCGGGGCGGGGGGAATCAATGGGGCGTTCTAAAACAATTAGAATATCGCTCCAATACTATCAGTTCAACAGTTAATGTTATTTCTGAGAGTATTTATGAAGTGTCATTAGAAATATCACAGGAGCATACAATAAAATCATTAACGTGACATGACGTTATATAGTCGTAAAATACAGAGCAAATGACCAGCCCTGAATCAAAGGAATTCTCTAAAAATAACTCACTTAAAATAGATCAAGGAAACTTAAGTGAGCGTAAATCTCTTCAGCAGGCCGGTTTATAGCCCAAAGTAGCCCTGAAAATTGATGGTGTCAGTCCACACATACAAACTAGAAAACCTCCTTGACAGCTCACTCGATAGAGAATGAGACTCACGGCCGTGGGTTCAAGCCCTATGTTGGGCAAAAAGATCCCTGCTTTGCAGGGGGTTGGACTTGATCAACTTTGGGCCGGACCAGCCACTAGTCAGAGTGAGGCGACTGCCTCAGGCGGCATAGACTGCGAGGCAGCGGAGAGACTCAAGCGAGTGACAGCCGGCTCCTTCTCTCCTTAAAGGCTTTCTCTGCTGCCCACCTCCAAGAGAAGGTGCACCTTGTGTGCAGATGTTGCCCAGGCAGGCCTAGAGGGGCATGCAGACAGGCAGTGACCTCCACAGTGAGCCAGGTGGGTAGGCAGGTGAAGTGCAGGACTTGGGCGAGGGCACAAACTCTCCAAGGCAGTCTGGCTAGTGGAGGAAGGAAAGGATTTGATTGTTTGTATTTCTGTGCCCACTTGTTATCCAAATGAATCTCAAAGCAGCTTTAAAAAGGTAAAGGGACCCCTGAGCATTAGGTCCAGTCGTGGCCGTCTCTGGGGTTGTGGCGCTCATCTCGCTTTATTGGCTGAGGGAGCTGGAGTACAGCTTCCGGGTGATGTGGCCAGCATGACTAAGCCGCTTCTGGCAAACCAGAGCAGCACACGGAAACACCGTTTACCTTCCCGCCAGAGTGGTACCTATTTATCTACTTGCACTTTGACGTGCTTTCGAACTGCTAGGTGGGCAGGAGCAGGGACCGAGCAACGGGAGCTCACCCCATCGCGGGGATTCAAACTGCCGACCTTCTGATCTGCAAGTCCTAGGCTCTGTGGTTTAACCCACAGTGCCACCTGCGTCCCTCTCAAAGCGGCTTACAAACAATTAAAAAAACAATAGCATGATAGAACATAATAGAGCATCATACATACAGCACAAATCATATGGAACAATTAACAAATAATCGATTAAACAATTACAAACTATAAAACACTATTAACAAAGGAGCAACTAAAAAGCAAGCTAAACATCACAATTACAACAAAAGTCATATCATGTGATGAACAAATGAATACCTATGGTATTTATGGTCTATAAAACCATATTAGCAACATTAACAAAACAGCGAGCTAACTAGAAAAGCTAAGCATTGTTAAGCTCATACACACATTCTCCATGCCTCCGGGAGCCGTGATGGACAGAGGCAGACAGGTGGGAGAGCGAACAAGCATCAACCTCATTCTAGGAGGCCCCCTCAGGTGGGCAGCCAAGCAACTCACTTGCTTGAGCTTGGGAAGCCAAGGGGAAATAAATAGAGCCTTCAGGTTCAGGGGCAGTCTACCTCTGAATACCTGAGCAGGCACCAGTTTGCCTGAAGCGGCAAAATGTATTGGGCCAACCCTGTTCAAGTGCCTCATCAGATGGGGAGACCCTTTTGTTGCAAGCGGATTCACCGGCTCTTGACAAAAGGGGATTTTCTCTCTGCAGTGCTGTGAAGATGCTTCCAGGAGCTCCTAGGATTCCTATGACTGCTGTTTTTGCCTGCAGACTTAACAAAACGGGGCATTTATTTCCTGCTGACTGAACCTTGTGCTGCGAGAGGCCTCGTGCTGCGTTGCGCTTTCCGCAGCTCCCTCCCCAAGATGCACACGCGTTAAAATCGATGGTGTTTGTTCACTGTGTGGAATGACAACTCATTTTTCTGGACAGGCTGGCTTCACAATTGCTTGTCCAAGAGGAAATCTGAGGAGGGACAATGGGCTTGTTTGAAGGAGCGCCGAAGCGCCGCATAGCAATCCCAGCTTCTGCTGCGCTCGTCGTCGCTTTCTTTTCGCTCGCCTTCCTCCTATCGATTTCCACGTTTCCACTCTCCCCACGTCACGCCAAACAAAAGCCAGAGAAATTGGGTACAAATCCGTCAGTTTAAGTCTTTCAAGAGCCAAGCGCAACCCAGGCAAGCACTGAACGGGCAGCCACAAGGCCAGCATCAACAGACTAACGTGAGCAGGATGTCTGCAGCTGCCTTAGGCCAAGTCACACCACATCATAGCTGTCAACTGTCCCTTATTTGGCGGGAAACTCCCTTATCCCAGCGCCGTGTCCCACAGCTGTCCCTTATTGATGATGCCCCTTAAATTTCCCGGGTTTCATGCTCGCCCAGCTCGGGAGGGAAGCAGCGGCTCGGGGTCCTCTGCCACGAGCTGCCGCGTCTCCGTCTCTCCCTTTCCCCCCTCAGGGGCGCGTCGTGAGGAGACAGGTGGTGGCGGACAGGCAGGCAGCCCCTCTCTTGTGAGACTTCAGCGGCGGCTGAGGAGGCGCCCTGAGGGAGGAGGAAGAGGAGGGGATGGGGAGGGATGTAGAAGGGTGGCGCAACCGCCTCATGCCAGTCTCTCTCCCTCCTTCCCTCTCTCTGGGGCAGGGAAGGGCCGATGGAACTCCTCGCGCCAGGACGACGGCAGCCCTGACGTGCAGCTTAGCATACCCTCCAACCAGTGCAGCATCTTAATGTAGTGATTTCCCCCTCTGCATCCCTTTCATAACTCTGTTTTTATAAATCATTTGTCCATCCATAGTTCAAATTTTTACTACAATTTTTCTGTCAATCCTACCAATGTATGTAACTCTTTACAAAAGCTTTTCAAATAAATTATAAACTTTCCCATTCTTTATTAAAGAGGTCCTCTTCCTGGTTTCAAATTCTGCCTGTAAGCTTTGTCATGTCAACGTCATTCATCAGTTTTGTCTGCCACTCTTCTTTGGTGGGAGTTGTAGACCCTTAGGATCATCTAGTCCTACCCCCTGGAAAACACAGTCAGTCGCAGCAAAAGCAGCATGGCTCCATCAGTGGCGGATTTATGTATAAGCTAAGCAAAATCCCTTATTTTGGCTGCTGATCCCTTATTTTCGAGGCTGCTGGTCCCTTATTTTCAAATCTGTAAGTTGACAGCTATGCACCACATCAGCCTTGGGAACTTGCAGCAGCTTTACCCCAAACCCCTTTTGCTTTTCACGAAGGGCATTAAGACAGCCCCTCCCTAGAATAATAGAACTGCAGAGTTGAAAGGGACCACAGCGGTCATCTAGTCTAACCCCCTGCAATGCAGGAACCACAACGCAATAATCCCTGACAACGCCTGTTTAAAATCCTCCAGTGAAGGAGAGTCCACCACCTTCTGAGGGTGTCCATTGTGGTGTAAAATATTTCTCACTATCAGAAAATAACTCCCAGTGTTTAGTCGAAATCTCCTTTCCTGTCATTTGAATCCATTGGTTTGGGTCTTCTCCTCCAGAGCAGGAGAAAACAAGCTACCTCCATCTTCTGTGTGAAGACAACCCTTAAGATATTTGAAGAAGGCTCTCATGACCTCTAGGGACGCAGGTGGCGCTGTGGGTTAAACCACAGAGCCTAGGATTTGCTGATCAGAAGGTTGGCGGTTCGAATCCCTGCGACGGGGTGAGTTCCCATTGCTTGGTCCCTGCTCCTGCCAACCTAGCAGTTTGAAAGCACGTCAAAGTGCAAGTAGACAAATAGGTACCGCTCCAATGGGAAAGTAAACGGTGTTTCCGTGCGCTGCTCTGGTTTGCCAGAAGTGGCTTAGTCATGCTGGCCACATGACCCGGAAGCTGTATGCCGGCTCCCTTGGCCAGTAAAGCGAGATGAGCGCCACAACCCCAGAGTTGGTCACGACTGGACCTAATGGTCAGGGGTCCCTTTACCCTTTACCTCATGACCTCTCAGTCACTTCTAGGTTCAGCATACCCAACTTCCTCAACCGTCCCTCCTCATTAAATTTGATTTCCAGACCCTTTAGCATCTCAGTCACTCTCTTCTGCACATGTTCCAGCTTGTCAATATCCTTCTTTGGGGTCCAGAACTGTACTCTGTACTCCACTTATGGTCTGATCAAGGCAGAACTGAATGGTACTATGAGTTCATCCCGACTAACCCCTGGCTCAAAACTCATAACAATACAATTCTATTAAAATGTGGTGTCCTTCTCTCTGCACAAAGAGTGGGCAGAAGCTGAAAGAGATCATTTCTGGGGTGCGCACTGTCCTGCGCTATCTCTGCAGCTTTCTTATGGCACCTGGAAGCATAGATTTGATCCAAGGTGGGAAGAGTGCACCCAATTATTCTCTCCGCAGCCTTTACAACCCTGGACAGCATTGTTTTTTCCCTGGCCGTGCAGCTCCCAAACCACACACCCAGACCATAAGTTAATACACTCTCCACAGTACAATGGTAAAATGCCATCAACAGGTCCTTTGAGAGACTGTTTTTCCGGAGGATTCTCAGAAAATATAACCTCATTCCTTCTCTCTGCCCCCGCCCCACTCCCCCTCATTGGACTCCACATGCTGCTAATTCTTCCCTTGCAGAATGACAAGCTCCCCTTTTGAATGACAAGCGGCTAACTCTCCCCGGGAAGCTCAACTGGGGCCGCCCCTGCCAGGCAAGAATAATGCATGAATTATGTGCAGGGAGCTGGGGGGGACACGAAAGGGGATTCATCTCTCATTTGTGATAAATGGGACATAATTGCCTTGGTAAACACCTTCATTATAAAGCAATCACTTTCTGCTACTCAAGACTTGATGGACACACAGGCTGAGTCTCGTTTCCCTAGCAGCCCCACGCAGAAGGAAGATCCTCAAAGTAATAGTGTCATGACTAGTCTATAAAGCCCTTAACAACCCTTCTCAGGGTAAGAGCTGTTCCACCCGGAAGGTGGTGGACTAACATTTCCTGGAGGTTTTCAAGCAGAGGTTGGATGGATATCTGCCACGCATTCTTTATCTGTAATTCCTGCATTGAAGGAGTGAGACAGATTATCCTTGGGGGTACATTCCAACTCCACAATTCTATGATTCCTTTAAAAAAGCAATGACAAACCTAGGCAGCATCTTAAAAAGCAGAGACATCACCTTGCCAACAAAGGTCCGTCCAGTTGAAGCCATGGTTTTCCCAGTAGTGATGTATGGAAGTGAGAGCTGGACCATCAAGAAGGCTGATCGCTGAAGAATTGATGCTTTTGAATTATGGTGCTGGAGGAGACTCTTGAGAGTCCCATGGACTGCAAGAAGATCAAACCTCTCCATTCTTAAGGAAATCAGCCCTGAGTGCTCACTGGAAGGACAGATCGTGAAGCTGAGGCTCCAATACTTTGGCCACCTCATGAGAAGAGAAGACTCCCTGGAAAAGACCCTGATGTTGGGAAAGATGGAGGGCACAAGGAGAAGGGAATGACAGAGGACGAGATGGTTGGACAGTGTTCTTGAAGCTACCAGCATGAGTTTGACTAAACTGCGGGAAGCAGTGGAAGACAGGAGTGGCTGGCATGCTCTGGTCCATGGGGTCACGAAGAGTCAGACACGACTAAACAACTAAACAACAACAAATGATTCCTTTCTCTTTTTTTCAAATATTTTTTATTTGGTTTTACAAAATAAAAAGTTGTATCCACACATCCTTCCACAGTAGGGACATTGGTTTCCAGGCGGGAGTTGATCACAGTGTGGATTTGCCAAGCGTGCCTTCCTCTTAGCATGTTTCTCCCTTGCGTCCTGAGTTCAAGTGTCTTCAAAGCCCAGGACACCATTGAAGCACTCACAGGCAAGTGTTTCCCAATTGTTGGTGTTTATACTACATTTTTTAAAATTTGCCTTGAGACAGTCTTTAAACCTCTTTTTGTTGACCACCAGCATTATGCTTTCCATTTTTAAGATTGGAATAAAGTAAGTGCTTTGGAAGACGATCATCAGGCATCCACACAACATGACCAGTCCAACGAAGTTGATGTTGAAGAATCATTGTTTCAACACTGGTGATCTTTGCTTCTTCCAGTACACTGGTATTAGTTCGCCTGTCTTCCCATGTGATGTGTAAAATTTTTTGGAGACACCGTTGATGGAATCTTTCGAGGAGTTGGACAAATATCAACCCCTTCAACTACATATTATTTCATAGTCCATGTATTATAACTCTCCTTATTATCCATAATGTTTGTTACATTTCGTAATACATAATACATAATAACAAGTGTTATTAAAATCCTGCTAATGTTTTTATCTGCTTACAGTGGTCTCCTAAATAAATTATAATTTCCCCCCATTCTTTCTTGAAGTTTTTGTCTTCTTGGTTCCTGAGCTTTCTGGTCAGTTTTGCCATTTCATCATAGCAGTGGCGTAGCGTGGGGGGTGCAGGGGGGCCGGCCGCACCGGGCACAACATCTGGGGTTAGGGCAAATCCATGGGTTAGGGGGCGCAAATCCACGGGTTAGGGGGCGCAAATTACTTGCCTTGCCCCGGGTGCTGACAACCCACGCTACTCCACTGCATCGTAGTCTAACAGCTTGGTTTGCCATTCCTCTCTGGTTGGGACTCATTCTTCTTTCCAACTCTGGGCTAAAAATATCCGTGCAGCTGTTGTCGCATACATAAAAAGTCTTTTCTGTTCCTTTGGAATCTCAGTACCTAGAATTCCTAGTAATAAAAGCTTCTGGTTTTTTAACAAAAGTTATTTTAAACATTTTTTAACTCATTATATATTATTTCCCAGAAAGCTTTTATCACCTTACACAACCACCAGACATGATTAAATAATTCTAACTTCGTTTGGGCCATGACTCAGGTGAGGAGAGAGAACTTCAAATTGCCCCAACGATGACCTGCCATTTCATGGGCGCACCTGAAGCTGAGTGTTGGCATTCTGTCTCTTTGGGGCACCCAGGACAGAGGAGGCTGCCCTGGGAGAAAGTGCAGTCCTTTCTGCAGGCACTGTGGCACCTTGTCCTTCTTGCTCCAAAGCTCATTTACACAGGACTTCTCATTTTTTTCATAGCACACATTTCGCCATAACTCACTTTCCTCCTTGGGAATAACCTTTCGAGAGAGACGCGCTAGGAAAAGGTCTGTACATTATGCTTGCAATCTGAAGTGTTTGCAGAGTGGCGGGAAGGAAGGAAAGCTCACACAATACTCTGGGCTCCCCCCCCCCCTTAATAACATCTTACCATCTGACATGCCACCTTTTGTAACAATTGCAAATCCAGCTTGGCAGCTTAATCAGATTTTGTTTAGTGGCTCGGACAAGGCCATCTTTTATGTCCTTTGGCGTTCCTGGCAGCAGGAAGGAGCAGCTACAGGAAAACCCAGCTCTTGAAGGGGTGATGCTGTCCTGGGACATGCCACCCCCACATCAGCCAAGGAGCTTTTCAATCCTTTGCTTTGAAAATGCTGATCGAAGAGCAGCTTCATGGCCAGAGAGGAGCCAGAGAGCCAAAGGTGGGCCCCTCTCCTCCAGCCTCTGGGCACTGCTTTACATTCTGTCCTCGCCTCCTTTGAAGGTTTTTGCCCACGGGCTGCAGTTGCCTTAAGCCTTTACCTCTTGTCTGTTCCCTGCAGAGTAGCAGCATAACAGCCTGAAGCTTTGCACAGCCTGCAGCTCTGCCCTGCAGCGCATCACACATGCAGAGGTTGGTCAGGGACGAGATAGTGTGGGAATGTTCAGAGATGCAGGAGAGGATATATTATTTGACTATATCCTTTCCAACTTGTGTTAACAAGTTCTACAAATTAGCAGAGTAACATTCCCCCTTTTAAACTTGCACAGCGGATGCATTTGCCCAGGCTCACTAAAGCCTCTAAAAAAGTTACCTGGTAATTTCCCCTATAGTTCCTCATAAAAGAAATAGACACGACACAGTCTTCTATAAAAGTATAAAAAGAGTTTAATCACTCACTCATTCTGTTCACAGATGGATCCCAGAAGGCAGACTTAAGTTACAAAAGTAATACAGCCATACCTCGGGTTGAATGTGCTTCAGGTTGAGCGCTTTCGGGTTGCGCTCCACAGTAATGGAGCGTGTTACTTCTGGGTTTCGCCGCTCGCGCAGAAGCTCAAAATGACATCACGCGCATGCGCGGAAGCGGCAAAATGTGACCCGCGCAGACGCGCCGTTGCGTCTTATATTCTACTCAGGATGCGAATGGGGCTCCCGTTCGCATCCCAAGGTACCACTGTATACCTGGAATCTATCCCATAAACAGATAGTCCCTTTGTCCTCTCTGGAAGCCAAGAGAGCATCTTAGGCTAAGCAGATGTTGCTTCTTTGACGAATGTAGTCAGAGAGAGAGAGATGGCAGCCTCCGCTGAGGAATTTTGTTACCTGCAAAGGTGAGGCCACGCCCACCTCTGGTCACATTTAGAGGAAGTCTGTCCCAGCCTAGGAGGAAACAGGAAGTTCCGACTGGCTGGTCCAGACATCCCCTTTTTATGTCCACTCTAGGGATGTTGTACTTGACTGCTCTGTGTTTCACATCCCACAGATTGCAGATAGAAGCTGGTGACCTCAGAGATAATGGGCTTTTGAAGGTGAACTTTCCAGACCAGCTGATGGCCCATGGATGAGAGGGCTACTGGTGGCTCCTAGCCATGATGGCTACACTCTGCCTGTGCTTCTGAATACCAGCTGCTGGAAAACACAGCAGGGGAGAGGATGCTTATGCTCGGATACTGCTTGGGGGTTTCCCATTGGGCCATCTGGCTAGCCACTGTGAGAAGAGGATGCTGGACTAAATGGCCATTGGCCTGATCCTGCAGTCTTATCTTGTGTTTTTAAGAGCCAGGGATCCTTCAGGCAATCTCACAGAGCATTTCCAGATCACATACAAACAAGTTTAGGTTAGAGCAATAAAGTGGATTAAAGTGCTGTGGGGCAAGAAATTCACTTGGCGGAGGAGCAGCCTTTTGCAGTAAGGAAAGTGACAGGAAAATGCCCTAGGAAGTGTGGAATGATGATTGATTCAGGGGAAGCCATCCAACCTCCACACAAGCATTGTGAAAACACAAAGATGAAGGCTCAACAAACAGGTTGTCTGGAAACAAGCAGCATGGGATACAGGAGTTATACCCAGGCCCAGAGGCAGAATCCTGGTCCTGGTCCTGCAAACACCTTTTCCCAACAGCACCCCAACTTCAGCTGCAAGCCTATCCCGTGTCCCTCAGTGAGGAGTCAAGATACTTCAAGGAGCAGCTTTGGAGGGGTGGGCCCTCTGTTGCCTTCTCCATGATCTCCCGCTTGACGCACACCCAGTGGAAGTGTGGACATGCCCTTACTTCCAGAAAGTTCTTCCTAATGTTCATGGTGGTCTTTACAGCGTTGGGGCCTCTTTTCTCTGCAAACAGCATTTGCACAGTGAGCCTAGATTCCCCAGAGGAGCCCAAGACACTATCTTCTCCCCATCTTCACGCCCAACCAACTGCTCATTTGTGCCCTTATGCAGGAGAAAGAACACACTGTCCTCTGCTCACACAGCGGAGGTAGCTGACAATCACTTTTTGGGGGGAGCCATTCCATTCCTGAGATAGGAATGCAGAGAAAAGGAAGGGGTGCTTGACAGAACCCGTGGCCAATTGCCAGCAAGGGAATCCCCTCAGGAAGCGGACTCCGCTCTGCAAGCTGGTCCAGATGCTCTAGATTCGCACACAGACCCCTGATGTTTGGAGATACAATAGGAACAAATATGCAATTATATAGTTCAGTGATGCAGCATCGCATTGGCAGCTGGGGAAGAGCTGGAGCTGCCCCTTCTGGTTCCAGAGGAACATCCTTGGAATAATAACTCAGAGCAGCGAGATGAAACTCTGCTCAGCTACAGAGTCTCCAAGCCCACTCCTGCGCCTGCACAGAGCCAGCCTCGCCGGGACAGGACGCCAGCAGTTGCTGGGGAGTTAATTAACTGCCATGTAGCATTAAGCAAGACACGAGCCCTCCATTCCTCAGCTTGCATTTGGAATGATGAATGACGCCTCCTTGATTGTTTCGGATGCTGCGCTGCATTTCTTAGGAAAGGGGAAAGTCTTTTAGCATCATTTCAGAAATTGTTCCTGGGCCAAAATCTGCATTCCAGTTATCAAAGCTTCAATCGTGCGCTGCAGTCACAGGGTATCTGTGCTGGTCCCGGGGGGGGGGGGGTGTTACCGTGCAGCGTGGTCTGAGTCCGGTCCTAGGTCGAGGGTATGGAGGCTGTCCGTCAAGGGCGAAGCAGGGTCCAAGGCCAGGAGCCGGGCGTGGTCAGGAACTCTGGAAGAGAACGACAGGGTACTGGCAGGAACAGGTAACCAACGATGTTGCTCCCGCAACCTGGGACTGGGCAGGCTGGCCTTTATCTGTTCTGAGGCCTAGGGCGGCCCTGGTCCACAGGTGACTTGCCTCTCCTGGCCTGGAGGCGAGCACTCCTCCTGAGAGAACTTAGTTCCCTCCGCCTCTCTGCCCTGAGCCTCTGCAGCTCAGGAGAGGCTGGAGGGTTACCAGACCCAGAGGCAACCTCAGCTTCCCCTGACAGGGCTGAGAGTGGAGCACTTGCAGGCAATGGGTCCTTGATCACCTCCGGAGCCAGACCGCATTCAGCTGGTGTCTGCTCCTGAGGATCCAGCACAGGTGAGGGCCCTTCAGATTCAAGCCCCTGCCCCGGCTCAGCCAGCCCTGGAGGTGGGGACTCCTGTGCAGGCTGGGATTCCTCAGGTTCAGCCTCTGAATCAGATTCCCAGGCCATCATAGTATCCAAGCCAAGCTGAGCTCCACCAAAACCCTGGTCCTCTTGATCTTTGGTTAATAGACATCTGGACAACAGAAGAGCCTGCTATACCAGGCCAATGTTTTTCTCCCTCTCTCATAACACCAGAAATCTCGGACATCCAATGGAGGTGAATGCTGGGAAATTCAGGACAGATGAAAGGAAGGACTTCTTCATGCAGCACATATTAAACTATGGAACTCGATCGCAGAGGAGTCAGTGATTGGCACCAACTTAGAGAGCTTTAAAGGGGGAATAGACAAATTCATGGAGGAGAGAGCTATTGATGGCTACTAGCCAGGATGGCTGTGCCATGCCTCCTCAGTAAGAGGCAGGATTGCTTCTAAGCGCTGTGGTCTAAACTGCTGAGCCTCTTGAGCATGGGTAGGCAAACTAAGGCCCGGGGGCCAGATCCAGCCCAATTGCTGTCACGGTCCGGTCTACGGGTGATCGAAGTCCCGGCTGAGGACATCAGGACAGGGGGCAAGATGGCGGGGTGGGAGCAGGAACGAGAGTCCAGAAGTCAAGGGTTCGAGGGTCGAGAAGCAAGGAGTCAAGGAGCCGAGGTAAGAGGATCAGGAAGCAAGAAGCCAAACGCAGCAAGGCAGGAAACATGTTGCTGTGGCAAAGAGCCAAAGGGAAATGCTGACCTTATAACCCTTCCAACTCTTGCCACCAGGTGCAATGAGTTACCTAGCGGCCTCACCTTTGCGGCCGCGCCTTGCCTCTTCAGAACAAACTTAGGAAGGCCCCAGTCCTGCAAAGCCCTACTGGTCACAGGGCCTGGCTCCTGCATGCACTCCTGACAATCGCCTTCTAAATCCGGCCCACGGGCAGTACGGGAATCAGCGTGTTTTTACATGAATAGAATGTGTCCTTTTATTTAAAATGCATCTCTGGGTTATTTGTGGGGCCTGCCTGGTGTTTTTACATGAGTAGAATGTGTCCTTTTATTTAAAATGCATCTCTGGTTATTGTGGGGCATAGGAATTCGTTCATTTCCCCCCATAAAATATAGTCTGGCCCCCCACAAGGTCTGAGGGACAGTGGACTGGCCCCCTGCTGAAAAAGTTTGCTGACCCCTGCTCTTGAGCTTGCCGATCGGAAGGTCAGCACTTCGAATCCCCGCGACGGGGTGAGCTCCTGTTTCTCTGTCCCAGCTCCTGCCAACCTAGCAGTTCAAAAGCATACCAATGCGAGTAGATAAAGAGGTACCACTGCGGCGGGAAGGTAAATGGTGTTTCCGTGCGCTCTGTCACTCGTCACGGTGTCGTGTTGCGCCAGAAGCGGTTTAGTCATGCTGGCCACATGACCCGGAAAGCTGTCTGTGGACAAACACCGGCTCCCTCCACCTGAATCGAGTTGAGCGCTGCACCCCATAGTCACCTTTGACTCTACTTAACCATCCAGGGGTCCTTTACCTTTGTGGAAAACCACAGGAGAAGAGAGTGTTTTTGTGCTTGAATCCTGCTAGCAGGTTTTCCTTTGAAGCATCTGGTTGGCCACTGTGAGAAAGATGAGCCATTGGGCAGATCCAGCAGGGTCTTGTCTTATTATGTACTTAATGCTTGGCTGACAGACCCAGGCCATCCTCACTGCTCCTGCTTCCCGGATAAACCTCGCCAACAAACTGTGCTTCAAAGGACATTCCAGAACAACTAGAGACTACCTTGTACTGCTTCTCTTCCCTGAAAGCCCCGAGGCAGCGATTCATTGAAATCCTTCCTTTGGTATATCATAAATTGCTGTCAGGTTAAATATTGTACCACTTTAATACCTGATCCTTTGCCGTTTGGAGGGTTCCATCCTGAACTTGCAGCAGCTTCTTAACCACGTAATCCGCTGGGGTTTTGTGTCTCTGTTGCAACAGTTAGCTCTATTTGCTGTCTCAAAAATGAGGCAGGCTTTTTGCAACGTGCCAAGGAAAGAGAAGGGAGCCGCATTCACCCCCTGAAAAGGGCTTTTCTCTCTTGCAGCCTCCAGTCGTACACAGATGGGGCAGGGAGGGAGGGGGAGAGGAGGAACAACCAGCCTCAAACATAACCTGCTCTCCGTTTCATGTGTGCTGACGTTCAGCGCAAAGCATGATAGTGACAGTGCAGAGAAGACAGCTCAGTGTTTGCATCCCCAGATCAAATGGAGGACAAACATTCCTCCGTCTCTTTGCCTCAGATGTTTGCTGTGATCCCTAAGCAGCACATTTATCCTCACATCTGTGCCGGCTGAGTGGGCTGTTCTGCAAACAGGGAAACTGGATCACAGAGGCTTACAGGGTGCACAGCTTTTATGCGGGGGGGGGGATGGCAGCAGGAGGAGGGGAGATAGAAGCAGGCGCAAGACCACCCACCCATGGCAACAGAAGTAGCAGCAGCAGTCACCTTCACTGGAAAGCAGAGAGGTGTGCAGTGGGAAGGGAAGAAGGAGCTGAGGGACACAATATAATGATGGAGGACTGGGAGAAGTTATGGAAGAAAGGGGTTAAGTTTACTGCATGTACGATGTTAAAGGAAAATATTATGAAAATGATGTATAGGTGGTACTTAACCCCTGTCAAATTAGCTAAGATTTACCATAACTGTGATAATCTATGTTGGAAATGTAAAGAAAAGGAAGGTACTTTTTTTCACATGTGGTGGACCTGTCCCAAGGTGAAGGACTTCTGGGGAAAGATTTATAATGGATTTAAAAAAATGATGAAATATACATTTATTAAAAAAAACCAGAGGCCTTCCTACTTGGAATAATAGGTTCTGAATTGCCCAAGAAAGATGTAAAGGTATTTTTGTATGCCACAACTGCTGCTCCAATTTTAATAGACAAAAAATGGAAAACACAAGAATTACCAACTGTGGAAGAATGGCAGATGAAGATGATGGACTTCATGGAGCTAGCTGTCCTCACTGGAAGAATCCCCGACCAAAAAGAAGAGGAATATCCAGAAGATTGGAAGAAATTTATAGACTATCTGAATAAATATTGCAATATTAAAAATTAGAAGTCACTAGAAAGTACCAAACAGACCTAGAACTAATTTGTAGATAGTTAAATAAAAGAGATTTAGATTGTTAAGAAAAGTTAAGAAATCTGATTATAAATGGTATATTGTTTTTGAATAAAGATATTGGAAACTGCTACATTCAGATACAAGGCAATTCAGATGGGAGGGACTAGTGGAAGTCAAATAATATGTTTATTAGATTAGAAGTTTAACCAATTAAGCAATTTGTGTTGTTTAAGTGTTTGTTGTTATATTTTCTGTTTTAATTTGTTTTATTAATTTTATTGGTTTTTCTTTTATTTTTGTTTTACTTGTTTCACAGTAGGTGTGATATTTGTATAAATTCAATAAAAATTATTGTAAAAAAAGGGGGGGAGCTGATGATATTTCCATGCTCTGGTGACTTCCAGGCTGGATTACTGCAATACCCTCTACATGGGGCTGCCCTTGAAGATGACGAAGAAACTTCAGCTCCAAAAAACGCAGCAGCCAGTTTATTGGCTGGGGTTCCATTTAGATCTCATATAACCCTGGCTTTAAAACAGCTCCACTCAGGCCCCAAATATCCGAAAGCTTGCCTCCTTCCTCTCAGTCCCTGTTGGGCAGAGGTCAGCAAGCTTTTTCAGCAGGGGGGCAGGCCACTGTCCCTCAGACCTTGTGGGGGGCTGGATTATATTGGGGGGGGGATGAATGAATTCCTATGCCCCACAAATAACCCAGAGATGCATTTTAAATAAAAGGACACATTCTACTCATGTAAAAACACACTGATTCCCAGACAATCTGTGGGCTGGATTGAGAAGGCGGTTGGGCCGGATCCAGCCCCCAGGCCTTAGTTTGCCTACCCAGGCTGTTGGATGCTGAGATCAGCAGAGGGGGCCCTCTTGGTAGTTCCTCCACCCTCAGAGGCTTGGGTGTGGTGGCCCAAGAGGAGAGGGCCTTCTCTTTGGTAGCCCCTAAGCTGCGGAACTCCCCCCTCAACTTATTTGCACAGCTTCCAGAAAATGCTGAAGATACACCTCTCTACTCTGGCTTTTGAGACTTGAGGTGTGTACACTTTTAGGATCCACCTTATTTTTTATGGTTGTAAATTGTTCCAAATATTCTGTTTTAATGCTGAAGCCCTCCCTGGGACCTTAGGGTGAAGGGCGGGAAATATATATAAAAATAATATCTGCTAGGGGAAATGGAGCATGGAGAAAGCCACAGAAGAGATTTTGGCAGGGAATGAACGCAATGCGGTGCAAGACTCCAGCTCTATAACATTCCCAAGGAAATAGTGATTAGCTCAAGGGCCATTGTACAAAAAACAACAGTCACCGAAAGCACGATAAGAACAAAGTATGACGGCCAGCCTTCCATGTTACGTTGCAGAGGAGGGCAGCTAAAATGACCGAGAGTCAGGAAAACAAACCTTATGAGGAGGAGCGGTTGAGGGAGTTGGGGGTGTTTAGCCTGGAGAAGAGAAGACTGAGAGACAATATCATCAGTGGTGAAGCTGCATGCTCCGGCACCGGGGGGGGGGGGCGGGCAGAGAGCAGGTGGGGGTGTGGTTGGCACGCCTCCATGGGGGTGTGGCACATCGCCCGCAGAGGCGTGGCGTGTGTCTCGGGGGCATGGCATGCTGCCCACGGGGATGTGGTGTGCGTCCTGGGGGCGTGGTGCCCGGCGCGGTGGGGTGTGCACGGCACATGTCCGGGGGTCGCCGTGATGTACCCCCCTCCCCGATGATGGCAGGGGCGGTGTGCTCCCTGTTAAGTTGTGGGTGAACATATCAGACGACACAGCGATTCTTCAAACAGCTCTTGTTTATTCACAGGCCACAACAGAAATGAACTGAAGGGTTCAGTCAGCCTGCTTATATAGAGCTCCAGTACAACGTAACTGTAACAATTTTCTAAAACTATCCAATCACTGAATGTCACTTTCGATCCCTTATTTGCATAACTATCTACAGTATCCCCCTGCTGGGCCAGGGTGAGAACTTCAGTACATAACACTCCCCCTGCCTGCCTGCCCTGCCCCCCCCCCATTCCTCTGCCAGAGAATATCATGGCCATCTTAAAATATCTCAAGGGCTATTGCACAGAAGATGGAGCAAGCTTGTTTTCTCCTGCTCCAGAGGGGAAGATCCAAACCACTGGACAAGAAAGGAGATTCTAATTGGAAGAACTCTGATGGTAAGAGCCGTTCAGCAGCAAAATGGACTCCCTTGGAAGGTGGTAGACTCTCCTTCCTCAGATGTTTTTAAACAGAGGTTGGATGGCCATCTGTCAGGGATGCTTTACCTGTATATTCCTGCCTTGCGGGGAGTTGGACCAGGTGACCCCTGAGGTCCCTTACAATACCTCAATTCTATTATTCTATTATCAATACTAAGAGCTTATCCATGCTTAGCTTTTGCTCTGCACCTTCTAGACACAGGTCCACGCTTTAAAGCTCTGTGTCCATGTGATGAAAATGATGTGTATGTGGTATCTCACCCCTGTGAAACAAGCTAAAATGTAGAAAATAAGTAATAAATGTTGGAAATGAAAAGAAAAAGAAGGAACTTTTTATCACATGTGGTGGGAATGTAAGAAAGTGAAAAACTTCTGGGAAATGATATATAATGAGATGAAAAAGATGTTGAAATACACATTTATTAAAAGAACCAGAAGCATTTTTACTTGGCATTGTAGGGGAGGATGTATTGAAAGTTGTTCTTATATGCAGTAATGGCAGCAAGAATATTATTGGCACAAAAATGGAAGCAAGGAGAATTACCGATGAAAGAAGAATGGCAAATGAAATTAATGGACTATGCAGAATTAGATAAATTAACAGGAAGGATTCGAAACCTGCGGGACCAGAGATTCTTAGAAGACTGGAGTAAATATTTGAACTATTTGAAAAGCAATTGTAATAAACAGATTACACTAGTAGGATTGCAAGAAGTTCTGTAAGAAGGATTATATGAAATATTGCAAGGAGGACTATGAAGGGAATTATTAGTTAATGATAATTAAAAGTAATAGAGAAATTAAGAAACACAGAATAAGTGATAAAGAACGGGAAATCTTCAGAGGTTGTTGACAGAAGTCTAAAAAATTGTATAAGATAAGAAGTTATGTTAAATGACTGTTGGAAATAATATGAACTGATTTTATAATGAATTGATTTTAGAATGCTGTATTACTTTACTGTTGCTAGCCGCTCTGAGCCCGGCTTCGGCTGGGGAGGGCGGGATATAAATAAAATTTATTATTATTATTATTATTATTATTATTATTATTGTTGTTGTTGTTGTTGTTGTTTTAAAAATTAATAAGTGTGTGTGTGTGTGTGTGTGTGTGTGTGTGTGTGTGTGTGTGTGTGT
>JAXCMG010000067.1:1134398-1215568 GCA_034642415.1 Podarcis siculus | reverse complement strand
TGTGTGTGTGTGTGTGTGTGTGTGTGTGTGTGTGTGTGTGTGTGTGTAGCTCTGTGTCCAAACATGTAGTTTCCCCCTTTTTGTCCCAGTGTTTTAATCGGAACAAACGGCAATTCGGAAGTCTGGAGCAGCCCTAGCAGACAACAGCACATTACAGAACGGAAGTTCATTGCTACATATACTTGTAATTTGACTCGGTATTTTAAACTCAAAATTGGCAACCAGCCTTTGATCAACCAGCCCTTTCCTTTAGCACAGTCTTGATGGCAACGAGGAAACTGGTTTCATCAAATGTGATCCTATGAGTCCAAGATGTCAATGAATAGCTCAGCCTCCAATCCCTCTGGTCCCCCAACCACTTTACTCTGAGAGCGAGAATACGACAAAGCCTGTTTGTAATTCTGGGGAAATGTCAGTTTCCAGCAACTCACGGTGGAAAGGGTGTTTAAACAGGATTGAGAGGGCTTTGCTGAACAAGCAAAGAACCTGGTTTCTGTTTCCTGTCGAGAATAAGGGACCCACGAGAACAAGCAGAAGACCAAAGCTCACTTAGGCCCTAATAAAACAGCAATAAGAGCATAAAAGAGCCTGCCGGATCAGGCCAAGGGCATATCTAGTCTAGCATCCTGTTCTCACAGATGCCTCAATGGGAAACCAGCAAGCAGGATTAGACCATCAGATGCTGCTCCTCTCCCGTGGTTTCCAGCAACTGTTATTCGAGAGCATTGCTGCCTCCACCCATGATGGCAAAGCATAGCTTTCATGGCTGGTAGCCGTCACTAACCCTGACTTCATCCAATCCTTGTTTAAAGCCATTTAGGTTGGTTGCCATTGCCGCCTCCTGCATGGGTGAGTCCCACAGTTTATGCACTGCATGAAGAAGGACTTCCTTTTGTTTGGCCCAAATCTTCCATCAGACATGGGCTGCCCGTGAGTTCTGGCGTTTAAGTATGTAACCTGAAGTGTATGTAACCCAAGGTACCACTGTATTACATATTTTGTGTTTTCATTGTGCCTTTTTACGCTGTGAACTGCCCTGAGATCTTTGGAAGAAGGCCAGTATATAAATTTAATATATAAAACATAAAAGGGATGAAGGGAGTTTAAACAACAGTTGGGTATAGTGGTTAGAGTAAATTAAACCGGGAGCTGGGAGAGACCTGGGTTCAAATCCCCACTCAGCCATGAAACCTTTCAGTCTAACCCACACCACAGGGCTGTTGTGAAGATTAAGTGAGGAAGGGGAATGCATACCACCATCATCTCTACCCCTCCCTTTTTCTACAGAATACAATCACTGCAAACTGTCTCTCTGTTTGGGTGGAGGCATCCCAGCCTCCAGGGCTACCGACCTGCTTGTATTTTTGTTTTACAACGGGAAAATTTAATCAACTAACCTAGAAGTATATAAAATTGACTAAAAAGACTAGCCTATAAATCCAGCCAATATATACGTATCAGTATTAAAACAGATTCCAGCTAAAAGATTTTCCAACCCAAACCCCTCACGGCCACTGCCTTCTGAAAGATAGCTAGCTAGCAGGCTGGTCCACACCCTCTGTGCTCTCAGGTGCACAAAGTTGCTGTCCAGCAGGTGCAGGTAGGTCACTATAACATTCATACTTGACCAGTTCCTTGAACTTCAGCGCCGTGCCCCCCCAACCACACCTCCCCCTTTTGTTAGTGCTTAGGAGAAGAGGAGGGATGCGGGTGGTGCTGTGGGTTAAACCACAAAGCCTAGGACTTGCCAATCAGAAGATCAGCAGTTCGAATCCCCGTGACGGGGTGAGCTCCTGTTGTTGGGTCCCTGCTCCTGCCCACCTAGCAGTTCGAAAGCACCCCTAAGTGCAAGTAGATAAATAGGTACCACTCCGGCGGGCAGGTAAACGGCGTTTCCATGCGCTGCTCTGGTTCGCCAGAAGCGGCTTAGTCATGCTGGCCACATGGCCCGGAAGCTGTACGCCAGCTCCCTCGGCCAATAAAGCGAGATGAGTGCCGCAACCCCAGAGTTGGCCACGACTGGACCTAATGGTCAGGGGTCCCTTTACCTTTACCTTAGGAGAAGAGGGAACTCCACCCCAACCTGCTGTCTACTCCTGTTTCCTTTCTGCCCTGGGCAGTGCTATTTTTCTACAAAAGGAGGTGCTGGAACTCACCACGAACACCTCCTTTGTTCTCTTATAATGGGAATGGCGCACACCTGAGAGGTGCCAGAACCGAGTTCCGGTGAGTTCAGGCTGAAAAAAGTCCTGGCCCTGCATGACCTTCCATGCAGCTGGTTTACATGAGAGCAAATGACCTCTTGAGGTTCTTCACTCCATATGTGGGCAAATAAAATGGCAGGGGGACCATTGGCAAGGGATTTGTCTTGGAGGAGGGGGAATTATCCAGTGGTTTCCTGGGATACAGGTGGGGCTCCCCATTAGCAGCAGGAGGACAAGTGCTTATTGTGGGATAACCAGCCTCATATAACCAACATGCTTAAGTCTAATTAATGCATGAAGGGGTTAAGACCATAGAGTAAGCTGTCCTGCCAGGCTTAGCTCACCTTGGAAGAGACTAGGTAATTAAGCCTTTGCTTCCCTTGTACCCGAGAAGTTCAATGTGTGAAGAAGCTAAGCTTAGTTGCATGGCTCTAACAAGTCTCTCATGAGTTCCTAAGCCAGTTATTTAGGAACTTTCACCACTTTGCAACTAAGCCAAGTTTTACTCCCTGTGCACATGAACCTGACCTTTGAGGAGTTTGTAAGTAAACCATTTTTTAACTTACCAAACACGTGATATTTTTCCCATGCCAGGGGAAGAGGGAAGTTCTGGAACTCACAAAGGTATATTTAAAGGTCTAACAGCCTATATTTTCATGCTTTGCTGCATGTTTTATGATTTTAAATCTCTGCTGGGGTTCTTTCACCAAAGAGTACTTGCCCCCAAACTTAGATCTTGGCATCCAGGGAATTCTCCTTGCCTGTTCTTCCTTGCCACCAACATTTATGAATGAGCCCTTGTGGAATTTGGCTGCTCAGCCCATCCCTAGGTGGGATACCCCTGCTAAAGAATCAAGCGATTCCTCTAGCAGATTTCCAACCTGTTGCTCTGTTGGCATTTGGGGCTGCTTGATTGTAAAATAAATCCTCAAAGTGGTTTACGGGGGGGGGGGGGTGTATAACACTATAGAATTATCAATAAGAAAAATTAATAATAATTTAAAATTTTCAATGGACTAAAATCTCAAAATGTGCATCAGTTTTCAACACATCTGGGTAGCATTGTCTAAACAAAAATGTGCTGAAAAGAGTACATTGAAGGCAGCTGCCTGATGTCAATAAGCAGGGAGTTCCAAAGTGTAGGTGCTGCCACACTAAAAGATGGAGTTTTTACAAATGCAGAGCAGGTATTAGTGTCCGGGGGCATATAGCAGAAAAGGCGATCTCATAAGGAAACTGGTTGTTGTTGTTAAGGGCTTTCTATACTAAGTTGTTAAGGGCTTTCTATACTAATAGTGTGGGATGTGATACATAAGTAGCAGTCAAGTACAACATTCCTTGTTCTCCTAGAGTGGACATGCGGGGGAATGTTTGGTCCAGCCAGTCGAACACTTCCTGTTTCCTCCTGGCTGGGACATACTTCCTCTGCATGTGACTAGAGGTGGGCATGACCTTACCTGTCCAGGTAACAAAAGGACAAGGCACACACTTTCTCTCTTTCACTTTCTCCGTCATTGGAGCAGCTTTTTAGCTAGAAATTCTCTGCTGGCTTCCAGCCAACAGAGGACACTGGGATTATCCCCATATGGGATAGATCCACATGTATATACTCTGTAATTAAGTCTGCCTTCAGGGATCCAACTGTGAACTGAATGTGTGAGTAAACTTTTTATATACTTTACACAAGATTGTGATGTGTTTATTCTTTTAAGAGGGATAAAAGTGAACTTACCAGGAATATACAATTCAGTACTGAATTGTATAAAATAGTGAGAGGCTTACACAAGCCTGCAACCAGCTATCTGCTGTGCATGTAAAAGGGGAATGTAAACTCTAAGTAAAGAAACTTGCTAACACAAGTTAGGAAGGATATTAATAAACAATATATCCCCTCCTGCCTCCCTGAACATTCCCACAAATAGTAACTCCAGTAAAATGGTGACATCGTAAACCCGGACTGAATGCACACCCTGAGTCAATCCCAGTACCATCATTGTATTTTCCAGAATCATAGAATCATAGAATCATAGAGTTGGAATAGACCACAAGGGCCATCAGGTCCAACCCCCTGCCAAGCAGAAAACACCATCAGAGCACTCCTGACATATGGTTGTCAAGCCTCTGCTTAAAGACCTCCAAAGAAGGAGACTCCACCACACTCCTTGGCAGAAGACAGGAAGGAAAAGGGTCGAGAAAGGTGAACTCCTGGAGCTGAGAGAGGGTGTTGTGTCTGATGTCTCTCTCAAAGGGTAAAGTCCCTAGGGGTTCTCCACAGTCCGACTGAGGCTGTCTTCAAGCAGAACTAGGACCTGAGAGACCAGGGTTCGAATCCCCGCTCAGCCATGAAGTTCACTCTGTGTGCCATTGTGCCAGTCACCCCCTCTCAGCCTATCCCATCTCACAAGGTTGTTGTGGGGGTTAAATGAGGAGGAAGTGAACTGTGTGTGCCACCCTGAACTCCTTGGAGGAAAAGGTGGGGTATGGTTGCAATAAATTAAATAAAACATAAATAAATAAGCAGAAATCCGAGTCGGCTTCCAGGAGAGTCGAAGGGAAAAAAAACAATCTGGCACACTCCTTGCCTTCGTTCTGAACAGCCGTGTTTTGCTTCTTATTAGCCTACTTACAGCTATCAGAGCAAGTTTTTATTTGCACTGAATGTTTGGGAACAGATGGCACAGTGCGAAAAACCCACGAAATTGAAAACTGTAAGGCACAATTGGCTTATTTTTGGCATCTGCTTCAGAGGGTGGGGATTGGGGGAGACCAAGAAGCAGGGACATCTTAGCAGGCGCAAGGATCAGATGGAAGGAGCAGGCTGCCAACGTCTATCTGCTGGTGGCCCAGAAGCTGCCTTCTGGGACTGAAATTGCCCAGCTCTGTTCCGAGGGTGGCATGTTAGACCAGCCATATACAGGATAATTGGAGGGGCCCTTTGCAACTAGGAAGCCTTACCTGACTCCAGGAAAGCCACAGCTGGCATTGTGCAGGGTCTCAAATCATACAATCCCCATGGGTCATCTAATCCGATGTTATTATTTAGTTGTTTAGTTGTGTCCGACTCTTCATGACCCCATGGACCAGAGCACGCCAGCCACTCCTGTCTTCCATTGCCTCCCACTGTTTGGTCAAATTCATGCTGGTAGCTGTCCAACCATCTCGCCCTCTGTCGTCCCCTTCTACTTGTACCCTCCATCTTTCCCAACATCAGGGTCTTCTCAAGGGAGTCTTCTCTTCTCATGAGGTGGCCAAAGTATTGGAGCCTCAGCTTCACGATCTGTCCTTCCAGTGAGCACTCAGGGCTGATTTCCTTAAGAATGCATACGTTTGATCTTCTTGCAGTCCATGGGACTCTCAAGAGTCTCCTCCAGCACCATAATTCAAAAGCATCAATTCTTTGGCGATCAACCTTCTTTATGGTCCAGCTCTCACTTCCATACATCACGACTGGGAAAACCATGGCTTTAACTACACAGACCTTTGTTGGCAAGGTGATGTCTCTGCTTTTTAAGATGCTGTCTTTTTAAGATGCTGCTTTTTAAGATGCTGTCCATCTAATCCAACCCCCTGCAAATCGCACCTTAAGAGTCCCTTCCAGATGGCCATCCAACCTGTTTGAACACCTCCATCACTTTCCAAGGGAGCCCATTCCACAATCAAACGGCTCTCACAGAACATTCTTCCTAAAGTTTCATTGGAATCTCCTTTCTTGTCACTTGAATCCATTGATTTGGGTCTTCCCCTCTGGAGCAGGAGAGAACAAGCTTGCTCCATCTTCCACGGGACAGCCCTTCAGATATTCAAAGAGAGCTATCACCACCTCTCTGGGAGAAAAGCAGTGACAAACCTAGACAGCATCTTAAAAAGCAGAGACATCACCTTGCCAACAAAGGTCCGTATAGTAAAAGCTATGGTCTTCCCAGTAGTGATGTATGGAAGTGAAAGCTGGACCATAAAGAAGGCTGATCACCGAAGAATTGATGCTTTTGAATTCTGGTGCTGGAGGAGACTCTTGAGAGTCCCATGGACTGCAAGATCAAACCTCTCTATTCTGAAGGAAATCAGCCCTGAGTGCTCACTGGAAGGACAGATCGTGAAGCTGAGGCTCCAAGACTTTGGCCACCTCATGAGAAGAGAAGACTCCCTGGAAAAGACCCTGATGTTGGGAAAGATGGAGGGCACAAGAAGAAGGGGATGACAGAGGACAAGATGGTTGGACAGTGTTCGTGAAGCTACTAGGATGAGTTTGACCAAATTGTGGGAGGCAATGGAAGACAGGAGTGCCTGGCGTGCTCTGGTCCAGGGGGTCACGAAGAGTCGGACACGACTAAACAACAACAACAACACCTCCCAGTCTTCTTTTCTCCAGACTCAACGTACCCAACTCCCTCAACCATTCCTCATCAGGCTTAGTTTCCAGACCCTTTATCATCTTGGCTGCCCTCCTCTGCATGTTCCTGCATGTCAATTTCCTTCTTAAGCTCTGGTGCCCAGAACTGGACACAGGACTTCACGTGGGTCTGATCAGATCTTTCATTCATGGCTTCCTCATACAGAATTCCATTGGAGAAGGAGCAGCATCTGGCACTGTGCAGGATTAGATCCTCCTGCTTAACAGCTGTTAGTTTCACCCTCGATATCCCTCTCCTCCATGAATTTGTCTAGTTGTCTTATAAATCCAAGGTGGACTGAGTTCCATTGGTTGCAGAAAGAAGTGCGTTCTTTAACCTGTCTTGGGTCTTTCAACATTCAGCTTCATTGGGTGTCTTGTGAGTTCCAGTGTTAGGAGAGAGGGAGAAAAACTTCTCTAACCACTTTCTGCATGCCAGACATCCACTCTCTCTCACGCCACCTGTTACTCACCTTTTCTGTAAGCCAAAAAGACCCAGACACTGCAACCTTTCTTCCAAGGGGCGTCGGTCCACCTCCTTGAACATCTTCATGGCCTTCTCTGAAGTTTAAGATCCTCAGACTCCAAACTCCTATCAGGAGCTCCTTCAGCCTCATACCCTGGAAGAGCGATGCGTCATCCTGACCTGGATGTTCTCTGGCTCCTGACAGCATCCCCCCCACTCCCAGGAATGGCTGTAGGCAAGGTACTCACTCTCAGATGCTCCTGCTCACCTTCCCTCTGAGGATAATATTGATCTACATCGCTAGGTTGCTGTAATGGTGACGAAGACCGCTCACTCAGGAGTCATAGTTATGGGGGAAACGGGCGGCCCCAAAGCTCAAGGTTCTCCTGCTTCTGTTTTATGTGGGGGGGGGGGGAGGTTACGGCACAAATGTGTGTCTGTGTGTGAAGTGCCTGAAAGAGGGGAAGCGGATATTGACAAGCTGTAGAGTGGCAGAGGAGGGCGACTGAGATGATCAAGGGTGTACTGAGTTGAATAGGATCCAAAATGCAGCGGTCTGGTTGGTCCTAGAACAATAGGGTCCAGAACGCAGCAGTCTGATTGGTCCACAGGAGCCACCCAATCCAGCTCCAGGTGGAAGTGAATCCGCAACCTGATTGGCCTACAGGAGAATCCCGGAATTAGCCAATCACGTGGGGCCCATTGTGTAAATACTGTATATAAAGCAGACATTCTGGGGGAATTTCCATTCCTCCTCACTACTATGAGCTGAATAAAGGGCATGAAATCCACTCTCGACCCCGAGTATATTTCAAAGGGTCCGGAAACTATGCCTTATGAGGAACGGTCGAGGGAGTTGGGGATGTCTAGCCTGGAAAAGAGAGGGCTGAGAGGAGACAGGGGAGCAATCTTCACATATCTGAAGGGCTGCCACATGGAAGATGGAACAAGCTTGTTTTCTCCTGCTCTGGAGGGTAGGACTCGATCTAATAGCTTCAAGTTAGTTAGGAGATACTGACTAAACATCAGGAAGAACTTTCTGACAGCAAGTTCCACATAACGAATTATCAAACCATATAATCGCATACATTATTTTTTCCCCTCCCCCCCCCCAAGAAGTTCCCTCAGCTCCTCTCCCTGATTTCTATTCACATATTTCCTCTGCATATTATAAAACCGTACATATCCTTACATATCTATCCATCATGTTGTCAACCAATAAATTTGTGTATGCTTATTCAAAACCTGCCAAGGAGTCCAGTTCATTTGTTGTCTTTTTAGATAATTTGTAAAAAGTTCCCATTCCTCCCTGAAGTCACAGTTGTCCTCATCTCGCAATTTGTAAGTCAATTTGGCCAGTTCTGCATAGCTCATCAGTTTTTCTTGCCACTGTTCTTTCGTCAGGATTTCCTCGTTCTTCCATCTTTGTGCTATCAAGATTCTTGCCACTGTTGTAGCATACATAAATAAATTCTTGGTTTTCCTTGGCAGGTCTTGTCCTACAATCCCTAACAAAAATGCTTCTGGTTTTTTTTACAAATGTCATTTTAAACATTTTTTTCAATTCATTATATATCATTTCCCAATTTTTTTAAACTTCTCTACATTCCCACCACATATGATAAAAAGTCCCTTCTTTTTCTTTACATTTCCAACATATGTTTGACCCGGTTTTGTACATTTTTGTACATTTTTTCTATTAGTACTGGTGTGATATACCATCTGTACATCATTTTCATATAGTTTTCCTTTAAAAGAGAACGATTGGAAGCATTTCACAGAAGATTTTATTGGATAAGACATGATGTTGTATAAATATCTGGTACTTTTAATTTTTTTTTTATTGTTACTTTAAAACTTTTTGTACTTTTTGATGTACTTTTTTTCTCTTTTCTTTTCTTTTTTTCTTTTCTGTGCTTAACTTCGTTGTACTTACCTTTATTGTAAGATTGTATTTTAAACCAATAAAGATGTATTTATAAAAATAAAATAAAAAATGCTTCTTGGGGTTTTTTTTACAAATGTCATTTTAAACATTTTTTTTCAATTCATTGTATATCATTTCCCAGTTGTTGTTTTTTTAACTTCTCTACATTCCCACCACATATGATAAAAAGTTCCTTCTTTTTCTTTACATTTCCAACATATGTTTGACCCGGTTTTATACATTTTTGCTATCTGTACTGGGGGTTTTTAAGCAGAGGTTGGATGGCCACCCATCAGGTGTTCTTTAAGTGTGATTTCCTGCATTGCAGGGGGTTAGACTAGATGATCCCAGCGAGCCCTTTCCAGCTCTACAATCCTATGATTCTACGCGATCTGAACAGACCACACAGGAGAATCTTGATGGCTGACTAAAGTGCTGAACCTGATTTCCATCCAGCCACACACAGACTGATAAGTTATTCAAGGGTAGTTATTTCGGAGGAAATGATGAATGTCATATTAAATACTGTGTGCTGCTGGGGTGCATCTTCCGGACTCTTCGGTCTACAAATGTCTAGTGAATTTTTCATCACCTGTATTGGCTTATTTTGAGACGTGAGTTAGACTCGGGTATTGATCTTTTTCTCCCAGACAGCCAAAGATCTTCATGGCTGAACCCGGAAAGACTGTGGAATCGGCCCTGTCTGACTTTGCCCGCCTTCCACGCTGATAAAAACCACACAGATGAGTTACATCTGGTGTGCCTCCCCCCTAAGAGAGAGCTTTTTGAATCCAAGGGATTTCCTTTCTTAATGAAAATCGTCAACAATTAAGTTCTAATGCTAAAAAGAAAACTTTGTTTTAACATCTTTAACTTCAGTGCCAAGCGCATTTGGATGTGATAAATGTTTTGCTCACTTACAGCTGAGCTGCCTGCCAAACCGCCCCCCCTCCTACCGCATGCTAAGCCAATAAGATCTTTAGCCCTCATTCTCTGCAGGGATGGCAACATAGGCTCGATCCACGTTTAATGTGCTTTAAAATTCTGAGTCATAATGGATGAGGCTTTGGTTCAGTCTGCATTATTAAACAAACTGTCCTAATTTGCACCCTCCGGACTAACCCGTCAATCAGAAATGAGTTTTGCTTTGGATTTCGCACATACTGCTCTGGGTTCAAAAAAAACAAAAAAAACCAACATGCCGGAATATATGTAAGTAGAAGCAAAAGAAGCAATGTGTCTTTTAGGATAATATACATTAAGAAATGCATGCAATGGGATGGAATATATAGTTAAATATGGGCTTGCATACAGATTACTTTTTAAAAGAAAATTGCAGATTAACGTGGAAACGTACCACAGCCTTGGCTTTCTGGAAGTTAAATAGCCAGACTGCTGGCTGGACCACATCCCTTGAGGCAGCGGCGTAGCTAGATGCTCAGGTGCCCGGTGCGGCACGTGCATCCTGCAGCCAGGGTGAGCTGCCCATGGGGGCGGGGTGAACCAAGGCAGAGTGTGCTGTGTGGAGCCTCTCCGCAGCCTCCCCCTCAGCTGTAGGGCAGCTGGGCAGGCAGACGCTGTGGGGATGTTCAGGGATGCAGGAGAGGGTATACTGTCTGATTATAGCCTTTCCAACTTGTGTTAACAAATTCACAATTTAGCAGAGTAACATTCCCCTTTTTAAACTTGCAGCGGATGCATTTGCTCAGGCTCGCTAAAGCCTCTATAATAACTGTTCTGGTATTTCCCCCTCATTCCCTCATAAAAGATAAGACACAACACAGTCTTCTATAAAAGTATACCGTGGTACCTCAGGTTACATACGCTTCAGGTTACATACGCTTCAGGTTACAGACTCCGCTAACCAAGAAATAGTGCTTCAGTTTAAGAACTTTGCTTCAGGATAAGAACAGAAATCGGGCTCCAGTGGCGCGGCGGCAGCAGGAGGCCCCATTAGCTAAAGTGGTGCTTCAGGTTAAGAACAGTTTCAGGTTAAGTACGGACCTCCGGAATGAATTAAGTACTTAACCTGAGGTACCACTGTAAAAAGGTTTACTCACACTTCATTCTGTTCACAGTAGGATCCCAGAAGGCAGACATAAAAGTAACATATACCTAGAAACTATCTCACAAGGAGACAGTCCCTCTGTCCTCTCTTGGCCTTTGGCTAAGCAGATGTTGCTTCTTCAATGCATGTAGTCAAAGAGAGAGATGGTTGCCCTGCCCTGTTCTTTTCTCATTACCTGCACAGGTGAGGCCACGCCCACCTCTAGTCACATGCAGAGGAAGTCCGTCCCAGCCCAGAAGGAAACAGGAAGTTTACCTGCTGGCTGGACAAACCTTCCTCCCCATGTGTAAACATGTTCACTCTAGGAATGTTGTACTTGACTGCTCTTGTGTTTCACATCCCACAGACACAAGCCTCACACTGCTCAAAAAAGCAGCGCGGAGCTTGCAAGAAGTCTGCCCGCCGCCTCCCCGTCAGGCGATGCATTTGGCTCAGGCATGCCCCACGTTGTGGCACCCAGTGCCCCCCGCCTCACCTAGCTACCAGTGGCGTAGGAAGGGTGGTGCGGTGGGTGCGGGAGTTATTTCCCCCCCCCCAAAAAAAAGTGTCGTGAGCCCAATTATTTGTTTGTTTGTTTGTTTTAAAAACACATATTTTTGGCATTTTGTCACCACCCTCAGCTATGACACCCAGGGCGGCCTAAACCCACCACACCCCGCTTTCTACGTCACTGCCTTAAGGTCCCAGGTAGGCAGAGTCGCTGTTGAGAATACAGGCTGATGGCCCAACAGGTACAGTTGCCTCATACAGTCTTTTACCCACATTGTGATCGAGACAGTGGTCTTCTGTTTTCCTGGTTCTGCTTTCCCAACCTTACAACCCCTCGATCTGGTTCTATTTCCTGCTGCTGTTATTTTTAAACCCATACTGGATTTGCTTCTGTGTTAGTTTTCCTGCTTTTGTGATCTTGTTTGAATTTTTATCAGAAGCCATCCAGACCATTTCAGTTACTGAGCAGCCTAAGAAATACAGTAAATAAAATACAGTGGTACCTTGGGTTACATAAGCTTCAGGTTACATACGCTTCAGGTTACAGACTCAGCTGACCCAGAAATAGTACCTCGGATTAAGAACTTTGCTTCAGGATGAGAACAGAAATCATGCTCTGGTGGCAGTGGGAGGCCCCATTAGCTAAAGTGGTGCTTCAGGTTAAGAACAGTTTCAGGTTAAGAACAGACCTCCGGAATGTATTAAGTACTTAACCCGAGGTACCACTGTACCTGCCTTCCTGAATTGCGGGGCTCAAACTAAATGACGCTTTGGGTCCCCTCCAGCTCTGCAGTTCTGGGACTCTAGGAAGTGAAAAAAACTCAAAGGGCCACGGCCAGAGCAACAAGGGAATATTTGAGTTGCAATTTGCAAGAGGGCTTGGTACTTTCTTTGGGTGCTCCTGCCTGCTCTGACGTTTTGCAAAACTGAGCTAATATTATTGCCCGCGGAGTGGGAGGGGGGCTTGTGAAAGGGCCCTCCGGAGAGAGCAGGAATTTTGTTCTTAAGCGGATTTGATTAAATTAGGATTACGATTAGACAAGCTTGACATTGCGTGGGCGTAAACCTGCCCCTGCATCTCTCTCCGCGGCATGTGCCAAGTGCAGGCCCCACTCGGAGAGGAAGGTTTTACGTTGCCACTGCTGCTGTGCTGTGTGCCACCTTGTTTATCAGCTGGGGGCATCGGCGTGCCCAGGTGCCAGGGCCATGTGCCTGTGCCACCCTGATTAAGCAGCTAAGCCGCAGCCGCAGCAGCTGCTAATCCTGACTATTAATTAGAAGATTTGGGGTAAGTCCTCCAGCATGTGAGCTCAGTCACCAGAACATTTCCTGCATTTTTCAGAATCGACTACAAATCTTCTACTGCAAAGGGGAGGGACAATGCTGATCAAGGGGCGCTGTGTGTGTGTGTGTGTGTGTGTGTGTGTGTGTGTGTGTGTTGGGGTGTGTGGCGCCCTACAGGATAGCAAAGGAGACACAAAGTCCCCAATGCCCTGAGCCCCTCCACTCAGTCACACAACTTGCAGCTTTGGTGTTGCCTCTCACCACCACAGCCCCACACCCACACAGGCTGAAATATACTCGGAGTCGAGTGTGAATTTCACGCTCTTTATTCAGCTCATAGTAGCAATGAATGAAACTTTCCCCAAAACGTCTAGCTATATATACATTATTTACACAATGGGCCCCGTGTGATTGGCTAATTCCGGGCTGCTCCTGTAGGCCAATCAGGTTGTGGATTCACCCCCTCCAGAAGCCTGATTGGCTGCTCCTGCAGGCCAATCAGGTTGCTGATTCACTTCATCCAGGAGCCTGATTGGCTGCTCCTGCAAGCCAATCAGGTCGCTGATTCACTTCCACCTGGAGCTGGATTGGGTGGCTCCTGCGGACCAATCAGACTGCTTGTTCTAGGTTTCAGCTCAGTACATAACACCGGCCATATTCACTGTTAGCATTGGCAGAGATGCAATAATGATGGGCAGGGAGTGGTTGATGGCCAGGGAGAGCGGCCTTTGCAGTGCCAACTTCTGGGATCATGCTTGTTTTTTTTTAAATGGTTATATCCTTGAACATGGGACGCGGGTGGCGCTGTGGGTTAAACCACAGAGCCTAGGACTTGCTGATCAGAAGGTCGGCAGTTCGAATCCCCGCGACGGGGTGAGCTCCCGTTGCTCGGTCCCAGCTCCTGCCAACCTAGCAGTTCGAAAGCACGTCAAAGTGCAAGTAGATAAATAGGTACCGCTCTGGCAGGAAGGTAAACGGCGTTTCCGTGCGCTGCTCTGGTTCGCCAGAAGCGGCTTAGTCATGCTGGCCACATGACCCGAAAGCTGTACGCCGGCTACATCTACTTTGGCAACACAGAGAAGAACCTGGACCTGCCTTTCATGCTGTGAATAACAGCACGAGGCAGAAAAGGAAGAGATGCCTTGTACCAGTTTTGTATTTGAAACAGGGTGTGTATTTCTGCTTTAATAAATCAACATGAAATCAGTCCAATGTGTTAGTGAGACCATGTTTTAAAATATTCTAAGTAGATCATCTGTGTGTCATCTACTCCTCCCCTCTAAAGGATATTGAAGCCAGTCTCTTCTGAGTGCAGCAAGACCAGTGCCAGAAGCTTTATTGTTGGTTAACACTTGTTTTGCTTTGAATTTATGTACTTAAAAATGAATTTGGAAGGGTTTGGGGGGAGGTTTTTTATTGGCAATACTGATTTATTCTGTATTTGTTCAATTGTTGATTTTTGTCATTTGAATTTACTAACATGGTCCATATTTTGTACGTTTGCATTTCCAATGTTTTGATGTTTGTGAATGGTTGCTGTGAGCTGCTTTGGACACAGCACATTGTGGGAAAGCGGCATATAAGTAAACTCAATCTTCAATCAATCATCTGCCACTGAGCCTGTTTAAGATCTCGCCTGTGTGCAGGGGCTGTAGGAATGGGGTGTTGTGAACTTGATTGGCACAGCTAAGGCATTGGACAGCTTGATAGCAGTATGTGTAATGAAGACAAAAAGGGACACGGGTGGTGCTGTGGGTTAAACCGCAAAGCCTTAGGACTTGCCGATCGGAAGGTCGGCAGTTCGAATCCCCGCGACGGGGTGAGCTCCTGTTGCTCGGTCCCTGCTCCTGCCAACCTAGCAGTTCGAAAGCATGTCAAAGTGCAAGTAGATAAATAGGTACCCCTCCAGTGGGAAGGTAAACGGCATTTCCATGCGCTGCTCTGGTTCGCCAGAAGCGGCTTAGTCATGCTGGCCACATGACCTGGAAACTGTACGCCGGCTCCCTCGGCCAATTAAGCGAGATGAGCGCCGCAACCCCAGAGTCGGCCACGACTGGACCTAATGGTCAAGGGTCCCTTTACCTTTAATGAAGACAAAAGATGTGCACATCCTCAGACACACACACACACCAGCTGTTGGCCTAGGCTACTCTTCCCCTGTTTGCCACCTGCCCACCTTCAGCCACCCACCAGCCAATAGAAAACTTTTAATTGCAAAAGCATCCTCTTGTTGGAACCCCACAGCCAGGCCAGGTGGGTGCAGCGTAGCGCTTGCTAGAACGGAGGAAATTTCTCCGGAAGGAGCTCTTGGCAAATTAGGAACATCCTCACAATTACTCGATAATTAGGAAATGCAAGCAATTAGGCTAGTGCAACTGAAGTGGAAAATTGCTGGGCCCCGGGCGAAGGATGCTAGCATCAGAGGCTCCAGCGGGCAGCTTTTGCCGTGCGTCCTGCATGCTGCAAAGAGGCTGCAGTCTGTGCCAGGGGTTATAATTGAGGCCTGATTGCTGCTGCTTCATTGTCATCCGTCTGGCGGCGGCTAAAAGAGCAACGAGAGTCTTTCTCCTCTGCAGAAGACTCACCAGGATAAGAGCAACAAGCAGCAATGTGGGTCACCCAGAGGAAGTGAAGCTGGTGGGGGAGAAGAGGGCCCCCTTCTTGCACAACTGCAAGGTGTTTCCACCTGAAACTCAGCCCAATTCTTCCTGCTCCTTCTCTCCCCTCCATCCCTTATCATTTGAATTGTTGCACCATAACACAGCTGAGCTGATAGCTTGCAGATGACAGGGAGGGAGGTTTGGAAACACATTTTTGCCCAGGCTGTTAAAAAAAGAAAAACTACTCCCTAGAGGTCATTGCAGGCTGATGATGGAGGGAAATGGGCAGGGGAGAAGGGCAGAGGGTGGATGCAGAAGGTCCCAGGTTCCAACCTTGATGGCATCTCCAGGTGGAGTTGGGAATGTCCTCTGCCAAGAGGCACTGCTGCCAGCCAGTGGTGTGGGAATGTTCAGGGTGGCAGGAGAGGATATATTGTTTATTAATATCCTTCCTAACTAACGGGACGTGGGTGGCGCTGTGGGTTGAACCACAGAGCCTAGGGCTTGCCGATCAGAAGGTCGGCGGTTTGAATCCCCGCGACGGGGTGAGCTCCCATTGCTCGGTCCCTGCTCCTGCCAACCTAGCAGTTCGAAAGCACGTCAAAGTGCAAGTAGATAAATGGGTACCACTCCGGCGGGAAGGTAAACAGCGTTTCCGTGCGCTGCTCTGGTTCACCAGAAGCTTAGTCATGCTGACCACATGACCCAGAAGCTGTCTGCGGACAAATGCTGGCTCCCTCGGCCAATAAAGCGAGATGAGCGCCGCAACCCCAGAGTCGGCCTCGACTGGACCTAATGGTCATGGGTCCCTTTACCTTTACCTTGCACTAGCAAGTTCCTTTACTTAGCAGAGTGCCTTCCCCTTTACACAGCAGAAAACTACAGTGGTACCTCTGGATGCAAACGGGATCCATTCCAGAGCCCCGTTTGCATCCTGAAGCGAACGCAACCCACATCTGTGCAGGTCGCAATTCGCCACTTCCGCGCATGCACGTGACGTCATTTTGAGCATCTGCGCATGCACGAGCGGCAAAACCCGGAAGTACAGTAATGCACTCCATTACTTCTGGGTCGCCGCAAAGCGCAACCCGAAAATGCTTAACCTGAAGCTACTTCAACCCAAGTATGACTGTAGTTGGATACTCGTGTGAGTTTCTTAAGACAATAAGCAATTCAGTCTGGCTTGTCCAGATTGAAATGTGTTCTAATATTTTACTGGTAAGATCTGAATCCCTCCTAAAAGAATAAAGACACCACAGTCTTATTCATAAGCAATAAAAAGACAGTTTACTCACCGTCAGGCAGAGCACAGTGTGATCCCTGAAGGAAGGCTTGAGGCTTAAAGTTACAAATGTATAAAAACAGGTTTACCCTATAAGGGAGATGACCTGGGGGACTGCTTGGCTGGCAGCCAGCAGTTCATTCCAGGAAGTTCGCAGGAAGAAAGGAAGATGGAGAAAGAGGGAGAGTGACAGCATGCCTTGGCCTTTTACCAGGTCTGGAAAGGTCACACCCACCCACTAGTCACATGCAAGGAAGGATGCTCCAGGCCAGGAGGAACAGGAAGTTCAACTGGCTGGACCAACATCGCCTTGCATGTCCACTCTAGGAAAACAAGGAATGTTGTACTTGACTGCTCCCAGTGGATTACATCCCACAATTGGGGGGTGAACAATACTAAGGGGGAGGCTAAGACTGAATTAATAATAAGAAGAATAAGAATAATAAGAATAATAATAATACCCCGCCCATCTGGCTGGGCTTCCCCAGCCACTCTGGGCGGCTTCCAACAAAATATTAAAATACAGTAATACGCCAACCATTAAAAGCTTCCCTAAACAGGGCTGCCTTCAGATGTCTTCTAAAAGTCTGGTAGTTGTTGTTCTCTTTGACATCTGGTGGGAGGGCGTTCCACAGGGCGGGTGCCACTACCGAGAAGGCCCTCTGCCTCGTTCCCTGTAACTTGGCTTCTCACAGTGAGGGAACTGCCAGAAGGCCCTCGGCACTGGACCTCAGTGTCCAGGTAGAATGATGGGGGTGGACACGCTCCTTCAGAACAGTTTAGAATTCCTCAAGGAGAAAACTCTCACTACATGGCAAGCACCCCCTCTGCCTTTAGAAGCAGCTGATCCACCTGGTTCCCTTGCAGACACAGAGGAACTTTTGCTCCAGCATATTAACCTTTGCAACCTATGGAGGTAGCTACGTTTAGGTGTTTCTCCAGTGCTGCAAAAGATGGGCAGGTTGTTGCATGTAAGAAACATTAGAAGAGCCTGCTGGATCAGGCCAATGGCCCATCTAAGCCAGCTTCCTGTTCTCACAGAAGCCAACCAGCCTGTGGGAATCACACAAGCAGGACATGAGCACCAGAACACTCTGCCCTCCTGCAGTTTCCAGCAACTGATATTCAGAGGCATAGCTTCTTCCAACTGTGGGGGCAGAGCCAAGTCGTTGTGGCTAGTAGGGAACAGCTAGCAGAGTTATCTGGTGGTACATGACTTTATTTTCTCATCTGCAAATAGTCGGAGTATATATCTCCATAAATTGCTTTCCCATACGTAACCACCAGTACTGAGAAGACCAAATGCAGACTCATGTATTTGCATAATATTATTGGAGAGATTAGTCTGGAGTCAGGAATGTCCCTGTCTGATCCCCCCAGAAAATTAAAGTACCGGCATGCACATAAAACTGTTTTCTCTTCCTTGTAATTTACTCTCTGAGCAGGAGCCGGCAGTTTTGTATTCTGGCAGCCAGACCCACCTTGCTTGTATTGAATTCCTGAGCGCTGAGCCTCATAGATTTATCAATGCATGAATAGCAGCAAAGTTGACCAACAGAAAATGCTCCCCTGCCTCTTTTTCCTCCTGGCTCACTTTAAACCTAAAACCTATTTGGTGCTCAATTAGAGGGAACTCATAGCTCACTGCCAGAGCACATGCTCTGGATGCAGAATGCTCCACACCCAGCTGCTGAAAACTCCAGCTCAAAGGACTAGCAAGGCTAAGGAAGACCTTCTGGAACTGAAGCCCAACTGACCTAGGTGGGCCAATGGACCAGAATGCAGTGAGGGTTTCTTCTGCATCTTGCAAGTGTTCTTATGCTTATACTTATACTTAACCAATTACTGCAAAATTATGTGCTATGAAATTAAATGCTATAAAATTAGTCAAGGCATAGAGCAGAGCTTTCCAAACCGTGTGTCACGACACGTTAAGTGTGTTGGCTGCAATGTGTAGGTCAGGCTTCCTCAACCTCGGCCCTCCAGATGTTTTTGGCCTACAACTCCCATGATCCCTAGCTAGCAGGACCAGTGGTCAGAGATTATGGGAATTGTAGTCTCAAAACATCTGGAGGGCCGAGGTTGAGGGAGCCTGGTGTAGGTGTGTCGCACAAATACTCCCTATGCTCCTCCTGGGGCTGGAAAGGGGTTAGTTTAACCTCTGGTTTGCTAGTAAAGCTGAATTACTGTGTCACAAAATGATGCAAAACTGAATTTGTGTCACGAAATGGTGCATGTCCCAAAAAGTTTGGAAAGCTCTGGCATGGAGAAAGTGGGCAGACGACAGTTTTCCTCCCTCTCTCTCAGCACTTGAACTTGTGGGCATCCTGTGAATCTGAGCGTGGGGAGATGCATGACAGATGAAAGAAAGGCCCTCTTCACGCAGCCACCAACCTATATGTGTGGGAATGTTCAGGGATGCAGGGGAGGATATATTGTTTGATTATATCCTTTCCAACTTGTGTTAACAAGTTCTACAATTTAGCAGAGTAACATTCCCCTTTTTAAACTTGCACAGTGGGTGCATTTGCTCAGGCTCGCTAAAGCCTCTAAAATAAGTTTCTTTGGTAATTTCCCCTTTAGTCCCTCATAAAAAGATAGATATGACACAGTCTTCTATAAAGGTATAAAAAGAGTTTACTCACTCACATTCTGTTCACAGATTGATCCCAGAAGGCAGACTTAAGTTACAAAAGTAATATACACCTGGAAACTATCCCATAAGGAGATAGCTCCTTTGTCCTCTTAGGCTAAGCAGATGTTGCTTCTTCGACGAATGTAGTGAGCGAGAGAGATGGCGGCCTCCGCTGAGGTATTTTATTACCTGCACAGGTGAGGCCACGCCCACCTCTGGTCACATTTAGAGGGAGTCTGTCCCAGTCTAGGAGGAAACAGGAAGTTCCGACTGGCTTTTCCAGACATCCCCTTTTTATGTCCACTCTAGGGATGTTGTACTTGACTGCTCTGTGTTCCACATCCCACAATATGGCATTAAAAGAGGATGAGACCAATTCATGAAGGAGGCCAGGGCTATTGGAGGCTGCTAGCCATGCTGCCTCTTCTCTTCCTCTAGTATCAAGTGGCAGCAATGCTTCTGAATTCCAGTTGCTGGGAACTGCAGGAGGGGAGACGGCTAATCTGGTGCTCAAATAGGACCTGGCTGGCCTTCATGAGAATAGGATGCTGGACCAGATGGTCTCTATTTGGCTGACCCAGCAGGGCTCTCTTCTGTTGCTATGTTCTTAACCTGCACCTCAACAAAATAACGCTTCACTGTGAAAACTTCAATCCCACAGAGCAATAATAGAGCAGCTTCAATAACTTCTTTCCACCTCCCTCTCATGTATACAGCATGAGAAATTTGCCAGAAACACCATCCAATGAGATTTTCCAAGGAGGATTTTGGTAACCTCAGAGGCCCAAACACAGGAGGCCCTCTTTATTAATAAATTCGTAGAACTGAAAATGTGTCTCCGTGAAGTCATCAGTTCTTGTAATCGCTGAAAGGAACACGTTTTTGTGTGTGTTAACCTCTCAGGTTGCAAACTTCTATCATGCCACCTGTTGATAGCCTTTCCCTCAGCAGCACAGGGAAGAACAAGGTGGGGAACATCCCTCTAACATCTGGCCAGACGTAGCCATGAGTTCATTGCCGTTTTGCAGTCCTCCGTTTTGCCTGACTTTGAGAAATTAGCTATTAATGGTGCTAAATGAATCACTGTTATGGAATATATTTTGGGAGATCATGTTTAAAGATCCAGTGCAAATGTGCCAAGCAAGGTTTCAGAGTTATTGTATTTAGTTTTTTTAATTATGTATGTCTCCTGCTTCCCCCCCCTCCCGCCCCCTGACATTGATCTGAAGCTTTCAGAAGAACATTAATCTCCCTGACTCCATCAAAACCCTTAATTATTAATGTTTCACCATACATCCTGCTTCGCAGAAATCCCCAGCGGACTCGCGATCACTCAGAGATGTACCTGAAACGGGGTTCACCTTTTGACTCCTTTCTCATCTTTACACTGACTGGTAAATAACACAGCTGTGACTTGCAGGGAAATGGCTCTCCTCATGCTGACGCCACATGCTGCAAGGTTGACAGCCCCCGCCCCCTTCTCCTCAGCAGCCTGTTTTGCATCAGGGAAAAGCTCCCATTCACACTGCTAGACTCAGCTTCGCAGCAGGAGCAGCGATTCTTTTTGCAGTTGGCAGTGGAGTGGGGCTGGGTGTGGGGCAAGGGAAGAGAGAGAGAGAGGAGGTGACATGATAGATCAGGGGTAGGCAACCTAAGGCCCAGGGGCCAGATCCGGCCCAATTGCCTTCTCAATCCAGCCTGCAGACGGTCCGGGAATCAGCGTGTTTTTACATGAATAGAATGTGCCCTTTTATTTAAAATGCATCTCTGGGTTATTTATGGGGCCTGTCTGGTGTTTTTACATGAGTAGAATGTGTGCTTTTATTTAAAATGCATCTCTGGGTTGTTTGTGGGGCATAGGAATTTGTTCATTCCCCCCCAAAAAAAAATAATAGTCTGGCCCACCACATGGTCTGAGGGACAGTGGACCGGCCCTCTGCTGAAAAAGTTTGCTGACTCCTGGCTTAGGGCATGGGTAGGCAAACTAAGGGATGGGGGCTGGATCTGGCCCAGTCGCCTTCTAAATCTAGCCTGCGGACAGTCTGGGAATCAGCGTGTTTTTACATGAGTAAAATGTGTCCTTTTATTTAAAATGCATCTCTGGGTTATTTGTGGGGCATAGGAATTCATTCATTATTTTTTTCAAAATATAGTCGTCGTCCCCCCACGGGACGGTGGACCAGCCCACGGCTGAAAAAGGTTGCTGGCCCCTGTGATAGATGTTGATAAAATAACGTATGTATGACATGGAGGAAGTGGACAAAGAAAAGTCCCCCACACACACCCTCGTGCACATCCAGTGAAGCTGAAAGTAGGAAGATTCAATACAGATAAAAGAAAGCCATTCTTTACGCAGCACATAGTTAGACTATGGAACTCCCTCCCACAGGAGACAGTGATGACCACCAGCCTGGATGGCTTTAAAAGAGGGTTAGACAAATTCATGAAGGAGAGGGCTATTGGTGGCTCCTAGCTATGATTGACTACATAGGTTCTGCCTCCATGGTTGGATACATCAATGCTTCTGAATACCAGTTGTTGGAAGCGCCGTTTACCTTCCCACCAGAGTGGTACCTATTTATCTACTTGCACTTTGACATGCTTTCGAACTGCTAGGTTGGCAGGAGCAGGGACCGAGCAATGGGAGCTCACCCCGTCACGGGGACTGGTGCTCACAATAGCAAATGTGAGTCCACTGCACCAGGACCTGTCCCAGAGAAATGCGGTGCTCTGCTGTTCCTGCGTTCCTGTGATCAGAGGGTCAGGGAAGGTGCTCCCGACACCCAGCCCACGCAGGCGCTGAAGACATGGGCTTTAAACGGGTGTACAGACACAGAGCACTTCTGGTTTTCTTAACCATGCACTGATCACTCACACCTGGCTTGTGGGCTAATGCCTACACACAGAGCAGCAGAAGTCAATCCAAACTTGCACTTGATTGTTCCAGTTGGAGAAGATCCTTCAGATTCATCCATTCCGCTCCTCCTGCTGTTGTTCATTTGTTGTGGCCTCCCGCAAGTCCAGCCACCGGATCTGCTCAGACGCCTTGTCCACCTTCTCTCCATGGAGGCTGCACATCTTATCGATGGCTATTTTTGGACTGGCTGAAGCTCGCGGAGGATGCAGCCTTGATGATGATTGCACACGATGGCTGCTCCTCCAGCTCGTACTCCCTGTGCATCACGGGACTGAAATGGCACCACCGCCCGCCGCAAGGTCTGCTCTGGCAAGATACAACGGGCTTCACCCTTCTGAAGGCAGGGGCACTTGGGTCCGCAGAACAGTCATTGGTATGCTGCCCCACCTTTGCAGCAGGAGAGAAGAGACAGACCGCCGTCCCCTGCGGGGCTGGCCTCGCAGAACTGCCTGGCAGAAAATGTGACCAATGCAGTTGACAGCATGGATTAAGCAGCCTAGCCAAATCCCAGCTGAAGCCGTGTCCTGCTGTGCCAACAGCTGGATGGGCAATCTGCTCAAGGTGGCTGCCACCCTGTCAGGTCTACCCTGGAAACAGGCGCATCAAAATCCTGTAGATGTGTCTAGGGAGGAGGAAACAGAAGCTTCTTTCCCTTAGAAATCGTGATCAATTTATTAGAGGCTGGTTAGGGAAAGCAAGGCATCCTTCCATGGGGCTTTTCCTGCACAGAATGGCAAGTGGGTTTTGAACCCAGTTCTTGGATTTCAGAGCTGAGTCTTGTTGAAAAGGGGTATGTTAAGTCGTGGGCGAACATATCAGACGACACAGCGATTCTTCAAACAGCTCTTGTTTATTCAGAGGCCAGAACAGAACTGAACTGAAGGGTTCGGTCAGCCTGCTTATATAGAGCTCCAGTACAATGTTACTGTAACAACTTTCTAAAACTATCCAATCACTGAACGTCACTTTCGATCCCTTATTTGCATAACTATCTACAATATCCCCCTGCTGGCCCAGGGTGAGAACTTCAGTACATAACAGGGTGCATGAGTAAGAAAAGTCCCAAGGTCAGTCCCCACTGGCACCTCCAGGTTAGGGCTGCCTGAAACCCCAGAGAGCGGCTGCCAATCAGAGTAGGCAGTACTGAGCTATATGGACCAATGGGCCTAACTCAGCATAAGGGAGCTTCTTATGAGCATGTTCTCCCAAGTAGACCAGGACTAAATATCCTCCAGTTTGGGTTTAGGAGCTGTGGGGCAGAAATCCCCATTCAGAAAACACTTGGATTGTGCAGAGCTTCACCCTCTGTTTCTGTGTCTTTTAAAAAGCCCTATGCTTAAAAAGCCCTAGGAATGCGGGTGGTGCTGTGGGTTAAACGACAGAGCCTAGGACTTGCTGATCAGAAGGTCAGCGGTTCAAATCCCCACGACGGGGTGAGCTCCCATTGCTCGGTCCCTGCTCCTGCCAACCTAGCAGTTTGAAAGCACGTCAAAGTGCAAGTAGATAAATAGGTGCCACTCTGGCGGGAAGGTAAACGGCGTTTCCGTGCACTGCTCTGGTTCGCCAGAAGCGGCTTAGTCATGCTGGCCACATGACCTGGAAGCTGAACGCCAGCTCCCTCGGCCAGTGAGATGAGCGCCACAACCCCAGAGTTGGCCACGACTGGACCTAATGGTCAGGGGTCCCTTTACCTTTACCTATCTCCCTACTCCCTACCCCAATGCTGCTTCTCTGGAATGATCTCCCCTGCCCCCGTGCAGAGGTGGGGCTGGCTGGGTACACTTGCCATGGGTCTCGGAGGGCTAAGCCAGCTAGGGGGCCCTTCCAGGGACTAGCTGCTTTTTTGAGTTTGTAACTTTATTCTAACAGAACTCCCACCCGAGGGGCCTCAGACAAGCTCTGCATGGGCCGGACTCCCTTGATTGTTTCTTCTTCTTCCTGGCTTTATTCACATAGAGGACCACCTACAAGGAGGCAAGTGGGGAGATGTCATCTCATAGAATTTCAGAAGTGTAGAGTTGGAAGGGACCTGTAGGTCATCTAGTGCAACCCCCTACAAGACAGGAACCACAGCTAAAGAATCCCAGACAGATGGTCTCTGTTTAAAAACCTCCAGTGAAGGAGAGTCCACCACCTTCCGAGGGAGTCTGCTCTACTATTGAACAACCTACTGTCCCACAGAACCAATCAGAGTTGGGTGCATGAGGACATCACTGGTGCCAAGTGAGGGAAATTGAGAAGGACAATCATTGGCCACCTCATGAGAAGAGAAGACTCCCTGGGAAAGACCCTGATGTTGGGAAAGATGGAGGGCACAAGGAGAAGGGGACGACAGAGGACGAGATGGTGGGACAGTGTTCTTGAAGCTGCTAACATGAGCCTGACCAAACTGTGGGAGGCAGTGGAAGACAGGAGTGCCTGGCATGCTCTGGTCCAGGGGGTCATGAAGAGTCAGACATGACTAAATGACTAAACAACAACAACAACAACAACAACAACATGTATAAGCGATTTCTGCAAGGAGGATGAGATACTGACCAAAAGGGGAGATGTTTTTCAGGACGATAAAAACAATGTTTACAAGTTCTGTCCTGAAAACAAAGTTCTGTGGGACATCCTAAGAATGTAAGAAGAGCCATATAACACCAGTACAGATAGGAAGAATGTATAAAACCGGTTCAAATATATGTTGGAAATGTAAGGGAAAAGAAGGGACTTTTTACCATATGTGGTGGGATTGTAGTAAAATTAAAAAATTCTGGGAAATGATATACAATGAGTTGAAGAAAATGTTCCAATTAACATTTGTAAAAAAGCCTGAAGCATTTCTGTTAGGGATTCTAGGAAAAGACCTGCCAAGGAAACTGAAGAACATTTTCATGTACGCAACAACAGCAGCAAGAGTCTTAATAGCACAAGGATGGAAGAATGAAGAAATCCCGACCAAAGAACTGTGGCAAGAAAAACTGATGGACTATGCGGAATTGGCGAAACTGACACATAAACTACGGGACAAGGATAACTGTGACTTTAAACATGAATGGGAACCTTTTATAAAGTACGTAAAGAAACAACAAAATGAACTGGACTCCTTGGCAGGTTTTGAATAAACATGCACAAATTTATTATGGGTAACATACAGATAGATAAACTAAGGATCTATACAATTTAATAATATGCAGAGATTAACATGTGCTGAAAAACCAGGGAGAGGAACTGAGGGAAGTGGGTGGGAGGGTGGGTTATTTCTTTTTTTTCTGGGGAGGGGGAGGGAAAAATAGGGGGGGATAAAAAATTGAGGACGATATGTGTTGGATAAATTGTTATGTTGAAAATTTCAATTAAAAAACATATTTAAAAAAAGAAGGAGGAGGACATTCATGTATACGTGATTTCTGCAAGGAGGAGGAGATACTGGCCAAAAGGGGAGATGTTTTTCAGGACGATAAAAACAATGTTTACAAGTTCTGTCCTGAAAACAAAGTTCTGTGGGACAAAACATCCTAAGAATGTAAGAAGAGCCTGCTGGATGAGGTCAGTGGTCCATCTACTTCAGCATCTACTGCAGGGATAGCTCAGTCAGTAGAGCATGAGACTCTTAATATCAGGGGTTCAAGCCCCACATTGAGCAAAACATTCCTGAATTGCAAGGGGTTGCACTTGATGGCCCTTGTGGTCCCCTCCAGATCTACAGTTCTGTGATTCAACGATCCTCTTCTTACAGTGTCCAACCAGATTCCCCAACAGGAAGTCTCCAAAGAAGGACCTGAGAAAAGGGTACTCTCACCTTCTGTGGCTTGCAGCACCTGGTATTTGGAAGTATTGTTACCTCCCACTGTGGCAGCAGAGCAGAGCCATTGTGGCTAGTAGCCATTGAGAACCCTTTCATTTGTGATTTTGGCTCATCCTCTTTTTAAAGCCATCTAGGTTGGTGGCCATCACTGCCTCCTGTGAAAGTGAGTTCCATAGTTAAACTGCGCTGCAAGTGGACCTCATGGGAACCCTATGGGTGATGCTTGCTGCCAGTCTGTAAATACAGCTTCCTCCTGGGTGAGTTTTCAGGAGGGAGAGGATGGACTGAAGGTGTGATGGTCCCGTGGGTAACCCAAGAGGTGAGGTCCAAGTCCGGTCCGTGGTCAAAGGTGCAACGTGGAGGCAGTCCGTAGTAGCTGAAGCTGGGTGCAGGGCAGGGAGTCGGGTGAAGTCAGGAACAGGCTTGCAAGCAGAGAGCCAGGGCGGGTCAGGAACTCAGGCAGGAAAGCAGGGCAGGGTTCAGGCAGGAACTGGCAACCAACAATGTTGCTCCCGCATCTTGGGACTGGGGCTGGCCGGCTTTTCTCTGCCCTGAGGCATAGGGCAGCCCTGATCCTCAGGTGACTCACCTCTCCTGGCCTGGAGGCAAGCACTCCTCCTGTGGGAACTTAGTTCTCTCCGCCTCTCTGCCCTGAGCCTCTGCAGCTCAGGAGAGGCTGGAGGGTTACTGGACCCAGAGGCAACCTCTGCTTCCTCTGACGGGGCTGAGAGTGGAGCACCTGCAGGCAATGGGTCCTCCATCACCTCAGGAGCCAGAGCAGACTCAGCTGGTGCCTGCACCTGAGGACCCAGCACAGCTGAGGACCCTTCAGGCTCATGCCCCAGCCCCAGCTCAGCTGGTTCTGGGGGCAGGGAATCTTGTGCAAGCTGGGATCCCTCGGGATCAGCATCTGAGTCCGAATCCCAGGCCATCACAGAAGGGGAAGAGGCCACAATTGGAAGGGGTATTATTGGAGGAGAAAGGTGTGGTGCCAAACAGGGCCCCACCTATGGCCTGAGATCTTCCAGGAAACAGCCCTTCTTCACAGGGCAGATAGAGGCATCATGGCCCAGCTGGGATTGTGTCCTCTTCTGACCACCAGCAGCCCCAGAACAGAGGGAGTCCACTGCTGTGCTTCATCCAAAGCACAGCTCCTGGCCTTGAGGCTGTTGGCCCTGGGTGAACGTCCTCATGGCTCTCTGGGCCTGCAGGAAGCTTCAGTGATACATCTCAGGATGTTTACTGGAAGCTGGGCAGTGGGGCCTCGGCCTCCAGAAAATCACAGGCTGTTGGTGCTGAATCTCTGACAGTCTCAGCCTCCGAAATCCAGAAGATGACTCTTTCCCTCAGCATGACATTCTGTATTAGCAGTGCCAGAGATTGCAGCAGATTGGAACCTCTGAAGTGTGTGAGGTTTGCCCCCCTGTGGAAAAAGGAGACATCTCATGGGGAGGCCTGCAGAGAAGCAGAGAACAGTAGAGTTGGAAGGGAGCCCAAATGTCATCTGGTTCAACCCCCTGAAATGCAGGAATCAAGAGGCAGTAGCTGGTTAGATCTGGGCCTGGCACTGATGATGATGACGATGAGCCCAAGGCTGATCTCTGCTTGGCTTGGTGAGCAGACACCAAGCTGGGCAGCTGGGAAGGCAACATCCCTTTCACAGAGTTGCATGGATGAAGGGAATTTCACACCACAATATCTCAACCTGGGGAGAACCTTGATAATATGGTGCCCTGTATGAGGCCAAATTTTGATGTCCATAGCCCTCACGGTGCCTTCCAGAGCCACCAGGCTTTGGGAAGGAGGAGCGAGGCTCTGGCAGGGTCCTAGAGCTCTCCTACCTCCTTCCCAAAGCTGGGAAAGCATTAACTAGGCTTTGGGAAGGAGACGGGAGGACTCTAGGACCCTATCAGAGCCTTTACGCCTCCTTCCCAAAGCCCAGCGCTAACTAGTGATGAGCCGTTCTTGGCATATACAGGGTCTGTTCAGAACCTTGAAGGAGCTGTCAGTGGGATCATCTGTTCCTCAGAATGGAGGCCGGTCGCACAGAAAGGAGGACGACTCAGGGTGTGTTTTCATTCTGTCTTCTCCTGACCTTCATCTCTCTGACTATAGATTTTTGGTCTCTGCAGGATTAGCGCATTTCTCAGAGCCAGTGACACAGGCCTTGCAGTGTACCCTTCCAATGAAGAAAGGTGATGGAGGAGGACACTCTCTTGATGGATAACCCTTCTTTCCTGGAACGGCGGCTTGGAAACTTTGAGCAGGAAATACCAACGGATGCTGGAGACGCCCATTTACAATGATGAATGCCAGGAAGGTTTAGTAGTGGTCACACACCACCCCAGTGTCTGAGCAGGGAGAGAATCCAGGGGTCCCAGGCACTTACTAGGGTTCACTTTCCTTGGAATGAAGGTCAGTGGAGACTCTGGTGTCTTTAGGATACATGGTTTTATTTACACATTTATACAACGTGAGCATAAGATGGAGGGGCTCATAGCACCAGCACCCCAACAGATCTTGCTTCCCCATTAGTCGCAGCCTTGAATCCAGCACAGAGCAAGCTGCTCTATGTGTCTCCAGCTTCCTTTAAAAAAAAAAAATATTAACAATTTCAACATAACAAATCATGAATACGAATCATCTTCATTATTCCCCCCCTCCCACCTCCCCAACAAACCCTCCCCCCCAGACTTCCCTCAGCTTCTCTCTCTGATTTCTCAACTCCTATTCTTCTCTGCTTATTGTAAAATTGTATACATCCTTATATTATCTATCCACTATATTAACCCAATAAATTTGTGTATGTTTATTCAACTGTGTCTCCAGCTTCCAGTATGCTTCCATCTTGATAATGAAAACTTATTGTTAATTGTAATAATTGTATTTATTTTGATGATTCTGGAGTACTGCTTGCATGTACTTTATGCCTCGTAATAACGGGTGCATTGTGACAAATACATTTGCTTGCCATGTATTGTGCCTTTGGATGCGGGTGGCACTGTGGGTTAAACCACAGAGCCTAGTACTTGACGATCAGAAGGTCGGTGGTTCGAATCCCCGCGACGGGGTGAGCTCCTGTTGCTCGGTCCCTGTTCCTGCCAACCTAGCAGTTCGAAAGCATGAAGTGCAAGTAGATAAATAGGTACCACTCTGGTGGGAAGGTAAACGGCATTTCCGTGTGCTGCTCTGGTTTGCCAGAAGCGGCTTAGTCATGCTGGCCACATGACCCGGAAGCTGTACGGTGGCTCCCTAAAAAAGCGAGATGAGCGCCGCAACCCCAGAGTCAGCCACGACTGGACCTAATGGTCAGGGGTCCCTTTACCTTTACCTTTATGCTGGCCTGAACCCCTGGTCCCCCCCTATTTGTGTATGTTCCTATACAGCGGGTTCCATCTTGGCTCACACATGTGACACTGGCCATTGTTCTCCTACGTAGCAGCTAGGTGAGGGTGGAGAGGAAAGGTCCACCCATTTGTTCTATGGCACAAAGCAACTTCTTTGGTCATGCTAATTGGGGTGCTGAACTATTCAGCCAAAGCCATCGTCTGGAGAAAGGGCCTGGTTTGGCCAAATGTGCTCTCGTATCTTCTATTCCCACAGATAAAGGATCCCAAGAATTGAAAAGGACTCAAGACCCTATTTGTGAAGGTACTGGAGTTTCCTGGGTGTCACCTAAAGACCAAAGCTGGGGAAGGAGTTGAATGCAAACTTAGCAGGTAAGTTCACAGACACACACCATAGCGAGCTCAGAAGAAGGCAAATTCCTCCCTCCCCTCTATCTGTTGCATGGTGTGCTGTTGTCATGTGGGTTGGACAGCCTTGGTGCTGCCAACAGATGTTTTCTCTCTGCTCAAGCCTCCTCAAAAGAGACGAGAAAGCTGAAAAGAGCTCAAGATAGGAAGGTTGAAAGGTGGAGGAGCCCCATTCAAGTGAAGAGAGGTTCTGCAGCAGCAGCTGTGCGCCTAGGAGGACATTTTGGCTTTGTGTGAGATGAAGAAAAGAGAGAAAGTGAAACAGGAGGTGGGAGGGGGCTCCAAAACACAATGACTGAGGACCCAAATGGCAAATTCAGGAACAAGTGCTTGTCAGGAGGTAAAGCAGATGGATAAACAGCCCTCCTGCTTTCTAAAATTCCTCCTCCTACAGAGAACAGAAAATGAGTAGAATTTTTTTTTTATAATAATATTTATTAAAGTTTGAAAATACAACAAAGAAGAAAAAGAAAAAACAAGAACAAAAGTATCAAGAAAAACAAAAATAATCAAACAGCAAAAAAGAAAATACAGAAAAATTCAATAAACCTTATTAACTTAACTTCATATGCTTGTTTCTTTGACCTCCTCCCGCCTCCCTTTTTTGTATTCTGCTTCAATTAATTATTTCAGCAAATCCTTTCCATCTTTCCCAAATTGTTAACCAATAATTTATCTTAACATAGTATAATTTTACTTTCCCTCATTTCCTTCAACAATCTATTTAACTTAAGTCCATTATAGTATTTATACAAAAGTCACATAGTTTCTTTCCAGACTCCTTCTAAACTTCCTCAATTTTGCTATATTTTTGTAAATAAACTTTAAATTTCTTCCAGTCTTCTTCCACCAACTCTTCTTCCTGGTCCCGGATTCTGCCCGTCATTTCGGCCATTTCCATAAAGTCCATCACCTTCATCTGCCACTCTTCCCAGGTGGGTAGATCTTGTGTCTTCCAATATTTTGCAATCAGTATTCTTAGAAAATGAGTAGAATTATCCAAGGAATGGAAATAGAAGTATTGTACCAACCCTAACTATACAAACAGGGGGAAAGCCCGGCCATTCTTTTGTGATGGTGAATACTTTAATTCTTGAATCCAGGTCACAGGCTCACCCTATTCATACACAAAGATGCCCTAAAGACAGGTGAGCAAAAGGCAATGGAGGGGCTTTCCGTTTCTTTCCTCCTTGCGGATAAACATTTGAGGTCAAATTGGGAGAGTCAAAATGGTTTCAGGATTGCTCTCCTGTACAGTGGTACCTCCGGATGTGAACGGGATCCGTTCCGAAGCCCCGTTCGCATCATGAGCAGAACGCAACCCGCGTCTGTGGGTCACGATTCGCCGCGTCTGCGCATGCGCGTGACGTCATTCTGAGCGTCTGTGCTTGCGCGAGCAGCGAAACCCAAAAGTGACCGTTTCATTACTTCCAGGTCGCCGTGGGACGCAACCTGAAAAGATTTAACCTGAAGTGTCTTTAACCCAAGGTATGACTGTACTATTTCAGACACGTGGTTTATAGTTTGGGTGTAATCTTTGACACCTCCCTTTCCATGGAGGCACAGATTGCAGCTATAACAAAGGTGGCATTTTTTCATCTCCGCCAAGCTAAGCAGTTGGCCCCTTATCTCTCTCGCCCTGACCTAGCCACTGTGATCCACGCGACGGTCACCTCCAGACTGGATTATTGTAACTCGCTCTACGTGGGGCTGCCCTTGAGACTGACCCAGAAACTCCAGCGGGTGCAGAATGCCGCGGCGAGACTCCTTACGGGGTCCTTGCTGCGAGATCACATTCATCCGGTGCTATACCAGCTGCACTGGCTCCCGGTGGAGTACAGGATCAGGTTTAAGGTGCTGGTTTTAACCTTTAAAACCCTATACACCCTAGGACCCTCGTACCTACGGGATTGCCTCTCCTGGTATGTCCCACAGAGGAACTTACGGTCTTCAAATAAAAACATCTTGGAGGTCCCAGGCCACAGGGAGGTTAGGCTGGCCTTAACCAGAGCCAGGGCTTTTTCGGCTGTGGCTCCGATCTGGTGGAACGCTCTGTCACAAGAGACTAGGGCCCTGCGGGACTTGACATCTTTCCGCAGGGCCTGCAAGACAGAGCTGTTCCACCAGGCCTTTGGTCAGGGCACAGCCTGACTCCCTCCTTTGGCAATCTTCACAGAACTCCAGCCCAATGGTTGCCATCAATTTGATTTGAATTAATTTTATAATGAATGATTTTAGAACGTTGTACTATTTTATTGTTGTTAGCCGCCCTGAGCCCGGCTTCGGCTGGGGATGGCGGGATATAAATAAAAATTATTATTATTATTATTATTATTATTATTATTATTATTATTATTATATACTTATATATGTGTTTGCCTTGTAAATTTATAAACATTTAATTTATATATTTGAGACCTTAAATTCTTATAACATTTATCAACGTTTATTTTATGTTTGGAACCTCAGGATTCTTATAACACGATGATCTGGGCTGTATCCATTCACAAGGCACAGCAGGCAAGGCAGAGAGAGGCGGGTCCCCTGCAGTCTCATGACTGCATAAAAGACCCTCACTATCTCACACCAAAGCAAACTGTGACAAAATCTTGGTGGGGGGTGGTGGAGAGAGAACCGTGATACATCAGGCAGGGATCTGCGTCTGCTTCTCCCCACCCTCCTGTTTCTTCTGCATATTCTACCTACCGTATTTTTTGCTCTATAAGACTCACTTTTTCCCTCCTAAAAAGTAAGGGGAAATGTGTGTGCGTCTTATGGAGAGAATGCAGGCTGCGCAGCTATCCCAGAAGCCAGAACAGCAAGAGGGATCGCTGCTTTCACTTCGCAGAGATCCCTCTTGCTGTTTTGGCTTCTGAGATTCAGAATATTTTTTTTTTCTTGTTTTCCTCCTCCAAAAACTAGGTGCGTCTTGTGGTCTGGTGCGTCTTATAGAGTGAAAAATACGGTACCTCACAAGGTTGTTGTGGGGGTTAAACGAAGAGGGAGAGAACCATGTAAACCACTGGGAGCTCCATGGAGAAAAAGGCAGGATAGAAATACAATAAATAAATAGCAATAAAATTACAGGTCTGGTGCGTCTTATAGAGCGAAAAATACGGTAAGCAGACCTGGAAAAAAACCATTGAAGAAACATTTTTCCTGAATATATTCCAAGTCTAAATCATTAAACCTGCCCCCCCAAAAAAAAAATAAATCAGAAAAAGGACCTGAAGGAAGGGAGAGGGAACAAGGCTTGGAGCACAAGGCTTAGGAACTGAGGACGGGGGGAATTGGAGGCGCCTCTTCCAGTCTTTGCCAACCTGGTGCCCTCCAGATGTTGGTGCTACAGAAATTGCATCTGGAAATTTAAAAAGGGGAGAGAGAAATTTGGTGAAATTTCCATGGGTAAGATGCTTGCTTTACTTTTAAGGTGGTGTGATAGGAATTTTGAGGTCTTAGTAAGGTAAAGGGACCCCTGACCATTAGGTCCAGTCGTGGCCGACTCTGGGGTTGTGGCTCTCATCTCGCTTTACTGGACAAGGGTGTACAGCTTCCGGGTCATGTGGCCAGCATGACTAAGCCACTTCTGGCAAACCAGAGCAGCGCACGGAAACGCCGTTTACCTTCCCGCCAGAGCAGTACCTATTTATCTACTTGCACTTTGACGTGCTTTCAAACTGCTAGGTTGGCAGGAGCAGGGACCGAGCAACGGGAGCTCACCCCATTGCGGGGATTCAAACCGCCGACCTTCCAATCGGCAAGTCCTAGGCTCTGTGGTTTAACCCACAGCGCTACCTGCATCCCTTTGAGGTCTTAGATATATGTTTAATGTTCATAAGTGTACCAACCAAGCACGTATGTAGATCAGCACAGGAAGACCGACCTGAAGCCATTTTGATTCCCAAACTGACCAAATGTTTTCTCTGCAAGGTCAAAGGAAAATGGAAAAGCCTCCGTATTGTCTTTTCCTTCACAAATCCTGTCTTAAGGGCACATTTAAAATATGAATAGGGTGTGAGCCTGTGACCTGGCTCAGGAACTAAGTATTTATCATTACAAAAGACTGGCCAGGCTCCCCAGGCAATCCAATCAAGTGACCATTAAACAGGTAACCTGGCAGACAGGAGGTAAACAAAGCACTCAGATTTCTGCTGTAGACCGCCCTTTCTGTGATGTAGGTATGATGTATCTGGGGGTGGTTTTGGACTCCAGGGAGGGAATTTAAAATGTCTATATAAGGGCAGGCACACTTTTGTTCTGGGTTCCTCCTCCCTCCTGCGTGTAGTGAGTGAGGACCCTGTTGCAACAGATCAATAAAGATCAGGCTTACTAGCTGCTTTGCTTCTCAATATTCTCTGGTTGGCCTCTGTTATTTTCGCCTACCAATAGGGAACCTACGGAAGGACTCTCTATGGGCTCTTGGATACCCCATAAAGGAAAAAAGGGCAGATTTTTGTTTATAACAGAGGTCGGGGGGGGGGTTATATAATAAGTGAATGGGGGAAAATATGTCTCCCCACCCCACTGCAGAGGAGAGGGACACAGCAGCAATTCCCGCCGTCCCCCATACAACTTCCCAGGAAGAAACGACATATTATGACCATATGGTCACTTCCTAGAAGCATTTTAAACAGATGTTGTTGTTGTTGTGGCTTACTGCACAGCCCCAGAGCTGCTCTGAGCAACTGGAAAACATCCAAGGCAGTACCTCTGTCTTGTAAGTACAGTTCAATCACATCTCATACAGGGCTTCCGTTCCAAGGCTTCTGTACTTACAAGAAAATCATGTCAACACAAACCTTTGGAGACACCCCTGTGGCTAGCAGGTGAGTGGGGGAAGAGAGAATCCCCCTGTTATGTACTGAGTTGAATAGGATCCAAAATGCAGCAGTCTGATTGGTCCTAGAACAATAGGATTCAGAATGCAGCAGTCTGATTGGTCCTAGAACAATGCAGCAGTGTGATTGGTCCACAGGAGCCACCCAATCCAGCTTCAGGTGGAAGTGAATCCACAACCTGATTGGCCTACAGGAGAATCCCGGAATTAGCCAATCACATGCAGCCCATTATGTAAATAATGTATATAAAGCAGTGGGGAAATTTAATTCCTCCTCACCACTATGAGCTGAATAAAGAGCAAGAAATCCACTCTTGACTCCGAGTATATTTCACCCCCTTACTTCCAGAGCCCACAAGATTTCAAGCAAGCATCCCAGGACCAGTGCACTAAGTGAGCTTTGCACTCCAAGCAAGGCGGAGAGCTTAAAAGCTTTCTTCTCTTTCCAAGCAGAGCCAGCACAGAAAAAGCTCTCCGCCTTGCTTGGATTCAACTCACGCTGGTTCAGCCCACACAGAGGCACATGATAGGAGCTGAAGTTCACAAAGTTTGCATGTAAATTTGCTAGAGAGAACACTGAGAGACACTTCCACTGTGCCCTGACAGGGGGAGAGCATTGCAATATATATATTCCCCTAACCTGTGTGGGCATATCATCTTTTTCGCACACACGCTCTGCACGTCTCTTTAAAAGGAGTGCGGCTCTTGGGGGCTTTTCCGGGAGGTGGGGGAAGGGACTGAGGGGCTAAGCCAGAAGCTAGAACAGCAAGAGGGAGCGCTGCGCAATGATCCCTCTCGCTGTTCTGGCTTCTGAGATAGCTGCACAGCCTGCATTCACTCCATAAGACGCACACACACTTCCCATTTTTAGGAGGGGAAAAGCGCGTCTTACAGAGCGAAAAATGCGGTAAGTCCTCATGAAGATTCATCAGCCTTTCTCCTAACATACCCATTTCTAATGTGATGCTCCCTAATAGAATGTATTTTATACATCATTTTCACTAATATAGGAATACTGTATTTTCATGCACACTCTACACGAATATATGCATTTCTGTATCCATTCATTAGCTGGAGAACGGCACTGCGGAATTGGGAGAACGGTGACTGTTTCAGTTTTTGTGTGCTTCCAGGAGGAAGCAGGAAAGAGTCAGTCGTGGGGAGTGCCAAGAGATACTGGTTAACATCAGCCCCCCTGCCCTCGGTCCTTGTAAAAGCAGCTGCCTCTAAGAGGATGTCGTCTCTGGGAAGTTATTTTCATCAGGACTAGGCCCTGCTGAGACCATCAGCCTGAGTGGCTGCAGCTGTTCAGGGCAGTCTCCAAGGCAGCCCACCTGCTTTGGGGCTGGAGAAGGGAGGATCAGAGCCGTCTTTCCCATAGGGCTTAGTTGTGTGTCGCGCCAGGATGCCTGCCTCTCAGGGGCGCCCCAGCAAGTGGAGGATCTGCGCGGCTTTGCCAGCAGCTTCCCCTTTCCCTGCATGCCTGCCAGCTGTGCCCTGCCAACCATATGGCTGGCATGCACGTAGCTTCCCTTCCAAGCCTCTGTGGGGATCGCTCTCCCGCAGCAGCATGGGGGAGAGTTGCTGCCCCCCCCCCCATGGCTGGCAGTGCACAGCTTCGCCCACCCCCCACTATCCGTGGTAATTTGGGGGTGCTGGGCGGATATTTGCACCCCAGCGCCGCATCTGCTAAAGACAGCCCTAGGGGGGATATCAGGATGATAACACCAGAACTCATAGACCTCCAATGAAGCTGAATATTGAAAGATTCAGGACCAGAAAAATGAAGTTCTTCTTCATGCAGCACATAGTTAAACTTTGGAACTCACTCCTGCAGGAGGTAGTGATGATGGCCACCAGCTTTTGTTGTTTAGTCGTTTAGTCGTGTCCGACTCTTCATGACCTCATGGACCAGAGCACGCCAGGCACTCCTGTCTTCCACTGCCTCCCACAGTTTAGCCAAACTCATGCTAGTAGCTTCGAGAACACTGTCCCACCATCTCGTCCTCTGTCGTCTCCTTCTCCTTGTGCCCTCCATCTTTCCCAACATCAGGGTCTTTTCCAGGGAGTCTTCTCTTCTCATGAGGTGGCCAAAGTTTTGGAGCCTCAGCTTCAGGATCTGTCCTTCCAGTGAGCACTCAGGGCTGATTTCCTTAACAATGGATAGGTTTGATCTTCTTGCAGTCCATGGGACTCTCGAGAGTCTCCTCCAGCACCAGAATTCAAAAGCATCACCTTCATGGATCACTGCCTTGCCGTGGCAAAGGGGCTTGAATAACTCAGAGAACCTATGAACTATGCTGAGCAGGGCCACCAGTTTAGAGGGCTTTAAAAGTGGGTTGGGCAAATTCATGGAGGAGAGGGCTATTGATGGCTACTAGCCAGGGTGGCTGGGCTCTGCCTCCACAACTGGAGGCAACAGAGCTGCTGAATACCAGTTTCTGGAAACTGCAGCTGCTAGGTTTTCCTGGAAATTTGAACCGATTTTCAAAAATTCCGCCCGGGCACTGTTTTCGGAGGATGAATCCAGGTTATGTCCGGGAAATTCCAGACACAGGGCAGCTCTACCAGATGCTTCAGGTATTCCCATTGGAGCATCTGATTGGCCACGATATTGACCTGGTCCAGCAGGCTATTCTCACATTTTTATCTTCAATTGCCTCTAGACCATATTCCATCTTCCTCAGCTTCTGACTTCTCCCCTCACTGCATCCTTCTCAGTCTCCGCACATCTATGGTGGCAGAGCTGGCCTCCATGTTCCAGCCAGCCTACTCCTCAACCAATCATATATGGGTGGCATGGAATTTCCCGCCCCACTTCAGACCACTTCTTCTATCCAATGAGTGACCCAGCTAGCCAGTCAGAAGTGAATTTCACAATCCTCTAGTACAGGATGTAAGGAAACATTCTTCTCCCCCAAAACAATCTCACTGAATACTGCTGGCCACCAACTGGAGACTTGGTATTTCAGACGTAACTCAACATTTACATAATGCATTCTTACGGGTTGGGTCTAAAAAAAACTCTAAGAAAAGCGAATTGAAAGGGTAACTTCTCCCCATCAGATCAGATTTGCCATCCATGGGGACTTTTCAATCATTGCTTAAAAGTGAGAATCATGCAGTAGTGGGTCATGGGAAAGGGTAAAGGTAGTGCCTGGCGTGCTCTGGTCCATGGGGTCATGAAGAGGCGGACACGACTAAACGACTAAACAACAACAACAAATCTCTTCCCTTGATGTTCATTGATGCAGCCTAGAATTGCATTAGCTTTTTTTTGCTGCTGTATCACACTGTTGATTCATGTTAACCTCACTTATCTTCATGCCTGCTGTAGTGACTCCTCTCCTCTCCCTGTTCCTTGATACCAAGAGGTTGCCTTGTGCAGGATGTCAGGTTTGCAAGAGAAATTGCTCAGGCGGATACAGAGCCCTCCACCTCGCTGATTCGTGTCAAGAGATGCAACAAAATGATTCTCTGCTACTAAGGCAGTTTCCTAATCCTCTCAATTATGCATCTGGGGGTCTTATCAGAACCACGTCCTTCTTTGCTGCCCCATGGAGTAGACCAGGCTCATTTGTTTACGCACATCCCAATCAGTCAAAGATGAATGCGTTCCCCTCCCTAGGAGAAATGGCTCGCTGGCTTTTATGCTGAGAGGGGAGGCTCCAGGGATTCTGAAATAAATATTTGATCTTGAAAGATCATTTTGCTGCTTGTAGCCATCAGCACAGACAGATTTTTTTAGTGTTTGTTTATCATTTACACCACATGAAGCCTAGTTGAAAAGTACATGCATAATTAACCTTAAAAGCCAGACCCTTCTAGTCCCAACCAAGAGTTAGAATAATAGAATTGTAGAGCTGGAAGGAGCCCAAGGGTCATCTAGTCCAACCCCGGCAATGCAGGAATCACAGCCAAGAAATCCCTGACTGATGGTCCTCCAACCTCTGTTTAAAAACCTCCAATGGAAGTGGGGTCCCCCAAGGACTGGTACTGAGACCTGGGCTTTTCAACTTATTTGTAAGTGACCTGGTAGAAAGGACATTACTGTCACGGTCTGGTTCATGGGCGATCGAAGTCCCGGCTGGGGACATCGGGACCAGGGGCAAGATGGTGGGGTGGGAGCAGGAACAGGAGTCCAGAAGCCAGGAAGCCAAGAGTCCGAGGGTCAGAGAGCTGGGAGTCAAGAAGCAAGGAGTCATGAAATCAAGGGTCCAAGGAGCAAGGAGTCAAGGAACCAAATGCAGCAAGACAGGGAATTTGTTGCTGTGGCAAAGAGCCGAAGGGAAATGCTGACCTTATATCCCTTCCCAGCTCTTGCCACCAGGTGCTGTGAGTTACCAATCGGCCTCACCTGTGAGGCCATGCCTTGCCTCTTCAGATCAAACTCAGGAAGGCCCCAGTCCTGCAAAGTCCTATTGGTCACAGGGCCTGGCTCCTGCACACACACTTGACAATGACAGATGAATATATAATTTTGCATGGCGTAGCGAAAGTGGATAGAAGATTTCCTCCTCTTTTCTTTCCAGGGCCCAGAGCCACCCACTGAAGCTTCAGGACTGTGGGAATGTTGCAGATACTAGGAGAGGATATATTAATTTAACAGTATCCTTCCTTACTCACATCTGCAGAGCTGCCACAGGTCAGTAAAGGTAAAGGGACCCCTGACCATTAGGTCCAGTTGTGGCCGACTCTGGGGTTGCGGCCCTCATCTCACTTTATTGGCCGAGGGAGCCAGCGTACAGCTTCTGGGTCATGTGGCCAGCGTGACCAAGCCACTTCTGCCGAACCAGAGCAGCGTACAGAAACGCCGTTTACCTTCCCGCCAGAGTGGTACCTATTTATCTACTTGCACTTTGACGTGCTTTCAAACTGCTAGGTTGGCAGGAGCAGGGACCAAGCAATGGGAGCTCACCCTGTTGCGGGGATTCGAACCGCCGACCTTCTGATTGGCAAGTCCTAGGCTCTGTGGTTTAACCCACAGCGCCACCCGCGTCCCTATGTAGCCACTAGGGTAGGGCAAAATATAGCTGGGAAGACAGCACTGTATCAGCGATTTCTTTTTTCCTGTCTCGTTTCAGCTGAGGCTGCTGAGAATATTTCTGTCTGCTCTTGCCTAGGAATGCGTTGAACCGTGCTTATGATTAAAAATGACTTATTTCATTTCATAGTTTAACTAGTATGACTCAATCTAACCTGTGACATTGATGGTAGGAAATGATTTTTGTGTACGGTAATTTTCACGGATTGAATTTCTAACTCCCTCATAAACGTCTATGGGATCGTTTCGTGACTCCGAGCATTCATTTCCAACTGCCTTGAGCAATTGGGTGCCAAGGAATGACTTTCAGGGGGGATTCTCTCTCCCCCCCTCCCCTGCTCCCGTGCCAAGGTTGGCTTGAAGTCTGGCTATCCCTGTAGCCGGCAGGGACAAGCAGGGGACCAAGTTTGCTGACGGCACAAAATTGTTCAGAATCATTAAAAGAAAAAGAGATGGCCGTGAACTCCACAAGTGCCTCTCCAAACCGAGTAAAGGGGTCGTAAAATGGCAAAGGCAGTTCCATGGAAACAAGTGTAAAGTGATGCTTGTTAGGGCAAAAATAAATAAATCTTAATTTCACATTCATGGAGTATGAATTGGCAGTGACTGACAGAGATCAGAAATGAAGAGTCGTTCCATTGTCTTGAGAGGACACTTCCTGGTTCGCCATTTTCAACAGAGCCCAGCAACAGGAGCATACAGCTTTATTGAGGCAGCACCAGGTGTTGAAATTTTGCACCCGGGGCAACCGCCCCTGTGTCCCGTCCCGTCTCATCTTGTGCCCATGCTACCTTGCTTGGTGGAGCCGGTGTCCCACCACCAATCACTGGGTTCAAAATGCTCTTCCTCTGCATCTTCCCTGGGGGGTCCTTGCTTGGACAGATTCTGCTACTCCTCCTCATCCAGCCAGTCGTGGCACCATGCATGATTTTGCAAACTCCGATCCTGTCACATCTTGCTCAACCCTTCTCTAAATTAAAAAGTCTCAAACGCTGCAACCGTTCTTCATAGGGGAGTTGCTCCATTCGGATGATGTTTTTTGGTTATGATGCCAGTGGAGATTAACGTTTGGATCAAGTTTCCTCAACCTCGGCCCTCCAGATGTTTTTGGCCTACAACTCCCATGATCCCTAGCTAGCATGACCAATGGTCAGGGAAGATGGGAATTGTAGTCTCAAAACATCTGGAGGGCCGAGGTTGAGGAAAGCCTGGTTTGGATGCTTATTTTATTCCAGATATTTCTGGCTTTAATTGTGTTCTTGCCGTTTGGACAGTTTAAGCCCCCTTCCTAAAAAAACCAGGCTTAATATATTTTGAATTCATATTGTGGACAAATAAACACTCTGTATAAGCTGAGAAGGCAAGCAGGCTAGGAATGGGCTCAATCACAGGGGCAAGCTCCATTCAAGAGAAAGGTCAACCACCTTTGCCCCTGCCTGTTGCTTCACTACAAGATGCCATCTCTACACACCGCATTGCAGACAAAAAAAATACCCAAACAGTCAGGACTTGCATTGCAGGGGGTTGGTTTGGATGACCCTTTGGCTCCCTTCCAGCTCAACAGATCTATGCTTCTGTGACTTCCCAAGTTAGCCGCACGTGCCTTGCAATTGAGACTAGAGGGGAGAGGAGAGGCCTCTCTAGGTGAGACTGTATGCCAGGGTCTCTCTCCCATGTGGAGCTATAAACTGCCCAAAATCTGGCCTTGTCCCCCTTGGCTTTCAACATAAATGATCACCCAGGAAGAGAGCAAGATTAGATGCAATTTTTATGGGGGAAACAAAGCCTGTCAGAGTATATGAATTATTCAGTCCCCAAGCTGCCAAATGAACATTATCAGGTAATGATCTATAATTATTAATAAATAATGTAGGCTTTAATAGCTAGGAAATTAAATGCTTAATTGTACCCTAACATAATTAATGCAAAATTAGCTGCTTTGCATATAATGGAGATTCAAATTATTCACTTCTTTCCCCTTAAATCTGCTCTCTGGTGGTGATGACAGTGAAGGAATGAGAATTCCCCGTCCCCATTGCATCCTCAGAATGCCATGCAGCGGAGCGGAGCTGTGTAGATCGGGGCCTGTTTCAGTTTGGCCCAGAAACAGGCTGGGAATGTTGGTTAAACACTTCAAGGATGAAAATGCCCACATTCTCCACGCCTTAGACACTGCTGTTATTCGTGAATCAAAGAATTTTAGAGTTGGAAAGTACCTCACAAGGGTTGTCTAGTCCAACCCTCTGCAATGCAGTAACCACCGCCAAAGAAACTCGGACAGCTGGCCATCCAACCACTGTTTAAACATGTTCAATGAAGTCCACCACCTTCTGAGGAGTCAGATCCACAGTCAAACTGTGTGGTGTAGTGGTTAAGAGCAGTGGACTTGTGATCTGGTGAACCGGGTTCGCTTCCCTGCTCCTCCACATGCAGCTGCTGGGTGACCTTGGGCTAGTCACACCTCTCTGAAGTCTCTCAGCCCCACTCACCTCACAGAGTGTTTGTTGTGGGGGAGGAAGGGAAAGGAGAATGTTAGCCGCTTTGAGACTCCTTCGGGTAGTGATAAAGCGGGATATCAAATCCAAACTCTTCAAACTCTTCTTCAAACAGCTCTTACCATCAGAGAGTTCTTCCTAATGTTTGTTCAGAATTTCCTTTCTTGTGATCAGAAGCCATTGGTTCAGCTCCTTTCCTTTGGAGCAGCAGAAAGCAAACTTGCTCCATCTTTCATATCCTTCAGATATTTGAAGATGGATTTCACATCTTCTCTCTGTCTCCTCTTCACCAGGCCAAACATCCCCAACTCCCTCAACCATTCCTTACAAGGCTTGATTTCCAAACCCTTGGTCCACAATCTCACCTGGGTGAAACTCAGCTGCAGTAGACATTTACACGAAATTCCCAATCCTTCTAGTCAATTGGGACAAAGCAAGGACCTTTAATGCAAGGGTCAGGCTGCAAATTACATCCCAATGAAAATTTGAGTCCTTCACACATAACCGACCTGGTCAAAAGTCTGGCTGCTGCATTTTGAGCTGGCTGTTTTTCCTGAGCACTCTTCAAAGCAGACACATATGGAGCAGGTTATAATAGTCCAACCGCAATGTAATTAAGCTTTCCACTTGAAGGGAGATATTTATGCAAGGGGATGTTAGACAGGTCACCCTTCACTGACAGCTCAGCAGTTGCTACACAACCTCTGAACTATGTGGCTTTGGGGTGAGGAACCAAAACACCTTAGCCTGGTATACAGAACAGCCAGAGATGCCTTTTTGAGGTCTAAGGCTGCAAGTGCTGGGATATGGCATATATTCTGTACATGCCCAACAGAAAGATATAGCAATGAGCATTGAAGTAATAACTGAATACGTTCTACTCCTGGATCCTCTAATTTTAATATTCCAATTGATTAAAGAAACTGGACTAATAGAGTGAGTGAGTGTGTGTGTGTGTGTGTGTGTGTGTGTGTGTGTGTGTGTGTGTGTGTGTGCATTGTCCAGTTGCACCTTAGAGACCAACTACGGTAAGTTTGTTCTTGGTATAAGCTTTTGTGTGCATTCACACTTCTTCAGATACACTGAAACAGAAATCACCAGACCCTTATATACATAAACCTGTTAACGACTGTTAACGACTGCAATTAGTCCTACAGGAAAAAGCAATGGATAGTATGCAGATGATTAGCATATGTAATGAGACCGGAATCCAGTATCTCTATTAAGACCAGGTATCTCCATAGTTTTCAGAAAGAGAAGTTGCTGAATTACAATTTATCACTAAACCACAGAGCCTAGCGTTTGCCGATCAGAAGGTCGGGGGTTCGAATCCCCGCGACGGGGTGAGCTCCCGTTGCTCGGTCCCTGCTCCTGCCCACCTAGCAGTCCGAAAGCACGAAGTGCAAGTAGATAAATAGGTACCACTCTGGTGGGAAGGTAAACGGCATTTCCGTGCTCTGCTCTAGTTTGCCAGAAGCGGCTTAGTCCTACTGGCCACATGACCCGGAAGCTGTACGCCGGCTCCCTCGGCCACCAGAGCGAGATGAGCGCCACAACCCCAGAGTTGTCCGCGACTGGACCTAATGGTCAGGGGTACCTTTACCTTTAAGGTGCTACTGGACAATTTTTAAATTTATTTTTATATATTTTGACTGCGTCAGACCAACACGGCTACCCACCTGAACCTGGACTAATAGACAGAGAATTAATGCAACATCTCCTAACTGCTGCCAGAATTATTTTTTGTGAAAACTGGATGAAGGTACTGAGGGGGTGCTTATACCATCTGCAGGTGACACCAAACTGGGAGGGGTAGCTGATGCTGCTGAAGACTTGAATCGGGATTCAAGATTGGAGAACTGGTGGTTCCTGTATTGCAGGAGGTTGGAATAGATGAATGCATGGATGTAATATTGATGTGATTGGTACTGGATATATTATATGCGTATGGTCTATAAATATTGTTTATAGATAATAAATAAATAACCCACTGGTACACTTATGCTCATTTGAACCTTGCATATCTTTCAAGTGAACTATAATTGCTGAATTGATAATGCCACATTATAATGCATTATATATACAGTACTGGGTTGAACATGCTGTACAGTGGTACCTCTGGTTACGTACTTAATTCGTTCTGGAGGTCCGTTCTTAACCTGAAACTGTTCTTAACCTGAAGCACCACTTTAGCTAATGGGGCCTCCTGCTGCTGCTGTGCCGCCGGAGCACGATTCCTGTTCTCATCCTGAAGCAAAGTTCTTAACCTGAGGTTCTATTTCTGGGTTAGTGGAGTCTGTAACCTGAAGCGTATGTAACCCGAGGTACCACTGTATCTGTAAAAAATAAATAACTGCAATGTGCAAATAAACGGACTCTATGACTGTGGTTTCCCTGGCTTTCAAATTCTTCTTGATGTGACAAATGTCAGTTTTAAATTATCCTCGGCAAGGTAACCATTTTCACCTGAAAACCGAGTTTCCTGGGTTTCATCCCAACCCCCTGGCCTTGTTTACTTGCAAGCCGGGATCTGAACAAGGCAAGTCTTTTCTCCAAAGCTATCCCAGGTGCGATGAAGGGCTGTCTCCCCACCTTCACCTGCCAAAGGAGCTGTTGACTTTATCTTCTTTGCAACAGGAGGAAGGGTAGTTTGCAAAAGAGGGAGGGAGCGGGGGCTCAATGTGGGGGGGGGGGGGCTTGGAAAGGAAGGGAGCATCTGCCTGCTGGTTTGGAAGTGATAAAGACATGCGAGGGATGCTTCTGTCATGTTGGTTTCATGGTCCAGAAGCCACAAGGATTTGCAAGCCGTTTTGCTGCCAGGTGTCACAGCCGCCAAAGACCCCCTAATACCCTTCGCCATGCTTGCTTCTCTCATCTGTGAATATCCTGTGGTTTCGTTTGGGGACGTGGTTTCCAAATATTTCCGCTAGCCTTGTCTGACTCTCACGCCAGCCAGAGAACATAACCTAAGTACAGAAGATGAGCCTGCCCTTCTCCTCCAGAATCCTGTTCCCACAGTGGCCAGCCGGAGGCTCCATGGGAAAGCCCGCAAGCAGGGCATGAGCCCATGAGCCTCCTCACCTCCTGTGGCTTCCAGCAACTGGTATTCATAGAATTATAGAAGATTTGGACGGGGACCCTGAGGACCTTCCCGGTAGTGGCGCCCACCCTGTGGAACGCCCTCCCATCAGATGTCAAAGAAATAAACAACTATCTGACTTTTAGAAGACATTTGAAGCCAGCCCTGTTTAGGGAAGTATATAATGTTTGATGTTTTATTGTGGTTTTAATATTCTGCTGGGAGATGCCCATAGTGGCAGGGGAAACACAACCAGATAGGCGGGGTATAAAAAATAATAATAAAATTATCCATGAATATATATAATATACAGTGGTACCTCGGGTTGCATACGCTTCAGGTTAAATGCGCTTCAGGTTACACATTCCGCTAACCCAGAAATAGTACCTCGGGTTAAGAACTTTGCTTCAGGATGAGAACAGAAATTGTGCGGCGGCAGCGGGAGGCCCCATTAGCTAAAGTGGTGCTTCAAGTTAAGAACAGTTTCAGGTTAAGAACAGACCTCCCAAACGAATTAAGTACTTAACCTGAGGTACCACTGTATAATCCATCTCTCTCTCTCTCTCTCTCTCTCTCTGTTAAATTTTATCCACACAGCCCAAATAGCAGAACAGAACTTCCTGAGACTAACACATAGAAACAAAGCCAAGGCTGGCACTGAATGTTACATTCACAAGAAAAAAAATGACTGACTGGTTATCTGTATGTGTGCAATAAGATACAGACAGGCAAGTAGAGAGTACCATCATAAGAAATGAGAGGACAAGAAGTACTCCCTGTTGTGTGTTCTGAAGCGCTACCAGCTAGGCAAAGCTCAGGGGAAAATTTGAGAGGAACTCCTTGTTTTCAAGGCCACAGATGTGATGGAGGCTTGCTCCGCTGCATTCATTGCAAACTAAGGCAGGTGTGGAGGATTCCCTGCTCCTGAATGGGGTAACTGTGCCCCTGAAGGACCAGGTGCACACCCTGGGAGTCATTTTGGACTCACAGCTGTCCATGGAGGCACAGGTCAGTTCTGTGTCCAGGGCAGCTGTTTACCAGCTCCATCTGGTACGCAGGCTGAGACCCAATCTGCCTGCGGACTGCCTAGCCAGAGTGTTGCATGCTCTGGTTATCTCCCGCTTGGACTACTGCAATGCGCTCTATGTGGTGCTACCTTTGAAGGTGACCCGGAAACTACAACTAATCCAGAACACAGCAGCTAGACTGCTGACTGGGAGCGGCCGCCGAGACCACATAACACCAGTCTTGAAATACCTACCGTACATTGGATCCCAGTACGTTTCCGAGCACAATTCAAAGTGTTGGTGCTGACCTTTAAAGCCCTAAACGGCCTCGGTCCAGTATATCTGAAGGAGCATCTCCACCCCCATCGTTCTACCCAGACACTGAGGTCCAGCACCGAGGGCCTTCTGGTGGTTCCCTCCCTGCGAGAAGCAAAGCTACAGGGAACCAGGCAGAGGGCCTTCTCAGTAGTGGTGCCCTCCCTGTGGAACGCCCTCCCACCAGATGTCAAAGAGAACAACAACTACCAGACTTTCAGAAGACATCTGAAGGCAGCCCTGGTTAGGGAAGCTTTTAATGTCTGATGTATTACGGTATTTTAATATTTTTCTGGAAGCCGCCCAGAGTGGCTGGGGAAGCCCAGCCAGATGGGCGGGGTATAAATAAATTATTATTATTATTATTATTATTATGCACTTCGGCCTGCAAACCTTTATGCCGGAGCCACTCTGGGTTGTCTCTTAGCATCTGTCCCTAGCCTGAGAACTCTTGCACTTCCACCCACCCAACCTGGTTCAGGGCATCAGGGCACAGTGTGCCATAATAAACCGCTGGCTCCAAGTGCAGTTGATGGGTGGAGGCTCAAAGCCAGGGGCTGGGGGCCCCATAGGCACCTCCTGGACCTGCCCACCTGTTTACTGACACATCCTGTGACCACGCAAAATGCACGGGGAACCCGGGAGGCAGGGAAGCGTTGGGGGTCTTGAATCTGACGTGCATGTGTTGTGTGCATGCATCATCACCACACTCACTTTGGGGGCCCACCCACAGCTGTCATGCAGCCCCTGGGGTGATTGTAAGGAGGCAATGCACCCCACAGGTTTTAAAAAGGTTTTTTCCCACCCCTTTGTTAAATTGACTGCTTTGCAATTTCCCAAATATTTTTTAAAAAACGGGTGTCATGTTGGTCCCTTTCCAGATCTCTGGTACAGGGGTGTGTTACCTATTTTTGTTAGAAGGTCGGCAACTTCCCATTTGACTTCTTTAATAACTCTTGGAGGGATTCCATTTGAACCCAGGTCAATTAGCTCTACAATTTCTGCTGGCTTGGCCTTACTCCGCCCTTCATTTATGAAGGTGCTCCACCTTCTCTGAGCCTTAACGGAACTCCCTCTATCCTCAGCCGATTTACCATATATTTCGCTCTATAAGATGCATTTTTCCCTCCTAAAAAGTAAGGGGAAATGTGTGCGTCTTATGGAGTGAATGCAGGCTGCGCGGCTAAGCCAGAAACCAGAACAGCAAGAGGGAGCGCTCTTTAAAGGGAGCACGGCTCTTACAGGCTTTTCCCCGAGGAGGGAGAAGAGCAGCCCGTCAGTGACGGGCTGTCCTTCTCCAACCTTGTAGAAAAGCGCGCGAGAGCTGTGCTCCCTTTAAAGAGCTTGCGGCTCTTGGCTGGCTTTTGCAGGAGGTGGGGAAAGGGACAGAGGGCAGCTTAGCCGCCGCAGCCTCTTCCGGCCAGGGGGAGCCTTCATCTCGCTGCCCGGGAGCAGCTTTGCGAGGCTATCCCAGAAGCCAGAACAGCAAGAGGTGTTAAGTTGTGGGTGAACATATTAGACGACACAGCGATTCTTCAAACAGCTCTTGTTCATTCACAGGCCAGGACAGAACTGAACTGAAGTGTTCAGTCAGCCTGCTTATATAGAGCTCCAGTACAATGTTACTGTAACAACTTTCTAAAACTATCCAATCACTGAACGTCACTTTCGATCCCTTATTTGCATAACTATCTACAGTATCCCCCTGCTGGCCCAGGGTGAGAACTTCAGTACATAACAAGAGGCTATCCCAGAAGCCAGGTCCCTCTTGCTGTTCTGGCTTCTGGGATTCAGAATATTTTTTTTCTTGTTTTCCTCCTCCAAAAACTAGGTGCGTCTTATCGTCTGGTGCATCTTATAGAGCAAAAAATACGGTACTTGCTCCTTGCCCTTTTCAAGGCTAGAAATAATCTCCAGAAGTTTCCTTTCGCCTATATGTAGCTGCATTTCATAGAATCATAGAACTGTAGAGCTGGAAGGAACCACAAGGGGCATTTAGTGCAACCCCGCTGAAATGCAGGAATCACAGATGAAGAATCCCTGACAGGTGACCATCCAACGTCTACTTAAAAACCTCCGAGGAAAGAGAACCCGCCACCCTCCAAATGAGTTCAATCCACTGTCAAACAGCTCTTGCTGCCAGGCAGTTATTCCTAATGCTTAGTCGTAATCTACTTTCTTGCCACCTGAATCCATTGGTTTGGGTCCTGCCCTCAGAAGCAGCAGAAAACAAGCTTGCTCCATCTTCTGTGCGATCTTTCCTTCTTTCCTTTCTTCCTTGACATTTATCTCCCACCTTTCCAGGAGAGAATCAACCCCAAGGTGACTTACGAATAAAAATGTAAATTGCAGCCACATTTTTTAAGCGTTGCGGAGGCCTGACAGATGCGGCTGCGGTTGGGTTTGGAAATGTCTGGCAGGGAGAAGCTGGCCAGAGGAAGTGAGACCTACCGAAAGAGTGATGGACCAGCTGGGGAGGATGGCTGCTCACCTCCCTTCCTTGTTTCCGAAACGGCATTAGCCAGCACACTGCATTCGAACTTCATATATGTATATTCCCTGATATATCACTTAATAAAACTTTATGGACCTGAGATAAGGAATCTACATTGAACAGATATACTCGGGTTGAAATATGGCCCAATTAAGTCTGTAACAGGGCTGCCTTTACTTTGAACCTCCTCCAAGTGAAATGAAACCTTTGCCTGGGAGATAAATCAGGCAGGCAGGCAGGAGGGGAACCCAATGTGCAAGGAGCAGGGCTGCAGAATGAGTGAAGACGTCTGCCTGCAGGTAAGTGGGAAAGGGAACAGCCTTCAGGAAAAGGCAAATGAACTGGGAAAGAATCTGCCCTCTTTCTAAAACAGGACAAATGAGCATGGATTATTTAGCCATTTCCATTAAGGGAGCCTTAATCAATCAATAAGGGACGCGGGTGGCGCTGTGGGTTAAACCACAGAGCCTAGGACTTGCCGATCGGAAGGTCGGCGGTTCGAATCCCCGCAACGGGATGAGCTCCTGTTGCTCGGTCCCTGCTCCTGCCAACCTAGCAGTTCAAAAGCACGTCAAAGTGCAAGTAGATAAATAGGTACCGCTGTGGCGGGAAGGTAAATGGCGTTTCCGTGCGCTGCTCTGGTTTGCCAGAAGCGGCTTAGTCATGCTGGCCACATGACCCGGAAGCTGTATGTCGGCTCCCTTGGCCAATAAAGTGAGATGAGCGCCGCAACCCCAGAGTCGGCCATGACTGGACCTAATACTCAGGGGTCCCTTTAGCTTTACCTTTAATCAATCAATGTTCCTGAGTGTGTGCTAACCCTGCAGGGGTTTGGGGTCACAGGCAGTCATGTGTACAAAAAGGGCCCTCGTGGCACCCATGTGAGAAGAAAGGGTCCTCCAGAAAGCCTCCCCCCCACCAACCACCCCTCAGTTATCTCACTTTGTGGGGTGAGGTGCTATCAGAAATGGAATTCAAATAAAGAAAACTTGGCATAACTGGTTATGTTGTTCTACCACACAGCCAGAGGCAGCGATGCTGCTGGAAACCACAAGAGGGGAGAGGGCTCTTGTGTGCGAATCCTGCTCATGGCTTTTCCATTGGGGCATCTGTGAGGACAGCATGCTGGATGAAATGGGCCATTGGCTTATGGTTCCCAGACGTCCCCATTTCCCGGGGATAGTCCCCGGATTTACAAATCTGTCCCCGGACAAAATCCGTCCCCGGATTTCATTTAATGTCCCCGGATGTATATTTTAAGTGTATTTATTAGTAGGGAATGAATGTTGTGTGATTGGTTCAACAGCACAAGACACATCATATGGGGACTTCTGGCGCAGGCAAAATGGCGGGCGCCACTGCAGTGAGCAGCTCCTGAAGCCAGCCAGAGCCAACTGCGCTACCAGGCTGGCTCCGGGCTGCTGAGACTGCTGCTGCTGCCGCCACTGCCAAGGGGGAACTGGGGACACCTGCCACGTCAACTGAGGGAACCGCTGCCCCCCCCCCCCCATGACCCAAATTGAGCCGGGAGCAAGAGCACCCGGCCACCCAGCCAACTGCCCAGCAGCGCTCTGGGGCCGACACAGTGAGAAGGAGGAGAGGAGAAGGAAGAGAGAGAAAGAGGAAGGAGAAAAAAGAGGGGAGCCCCGACCTTGCCGCGCCACTGAGGAGGAGAGGTAGGAGAGCACCGGGAGGGCAAGGACACGTGGCTGAGCCCAGACCCGACCTGAGCCTACTCCACAGCTGCTAGCACTCCAAGAGAGCAGGTTGGGGCCCAGAGGAAGGCTGTGCGACAGAGGAGACCACAAAAGAGAAGATATTACTTCTTAATTAAAAAAAATAATAATTTTTTTTCTCTTTTTTCAAAAAAAAAAGTGTCCCCGGATTCTTTGAAAAAATCTGGTAACCTTACATGATTGGCTAGATCCAGCAGGTTGTTCTTATTACCCTACGGCTCTTATTAAAGGTAAAGGGACCCCTGACCATTAGGTCCAGTCATGACCAACTCTGGGGCTGCGGCGCTCATCTCACTTTATTGACCGAAGGAGCCAGCGTACAGCTTCCGGGTCATATGGCCAGCATGACTAAGCCGCTTCTGGCGAACCAAAGCTGTTTACCTTCCCGCCGGAGCGGTACCTATTTATCTACTTGCTCTTTTTGGCATGCTTTCGAACTGCTAGGTGGGCAGGAGCAGGGACCGAGCAACGGGAGCTCACCCCATTGCAGGGATTCAAACCGCCGACCTACTGATCGGCAAGTCCTAGGCTCTGTGATTTAACCCACAGCGCCACCCGCGGCTCTTATTAGGGACAATCTAATTGCGTTCCATAAAGACCTAGGTCTCTTCCACGGTGGCTTCTCAGGCTCTGCGATGCAAGGCAAGAGTCCCAAGCAGCCTTCTCGCTGGCTGGCGGCTGCACTGCCATCCCGAGGCCTGCTGATCTGATCTCGCCTGGCTGCCAGATGGAGCCTTTCCCTGCTTCTCCCGCAGCGGAGAGGGGCTGGCATCAGGTGGCTTCTGGCTCCCTGCTCTTCCTTTGAAAAGACAAGCAATTACTGGCTCTGCATCCGTTCCTTCGCATGCTGAAAGCAGGCTGATGTGGAGTGCGGTAGCAGGTGACTGGATAATGGGACACATTTAAGCTGATTGCCTCTGGAGATAAATGCTGTCACTGCTTAGACTGCTCCTTGGTTAATCCCCTAATGGAAGAAGTGGGAAGAGGCAGCATCTACCCCCTTCCACCTCCAAGAATCCTTTTGAAAAGGATCTACTTCCCTCAAGATTCTCATTTCAGATTAGCCATGCGGTTGTTCAGCAAGGAAGCTCTAATTCCCGGCCTTTCAGAACCACCGTTTGATATTCAAACCTCACTTTTGATTGTGCCTCAATAGCTGCTACTGCCTCCGTGTCCTTGAGGATGGCTCTATTAAATGGAGGAGCTGTTTCTCCTGATCCCGCGACGAGTCCTCGGCACCCGAGCGACAGTGACTCACGGGCGTCAGGCACCCAAGCGAGCTGCAAAGGTGCCTCTTCCTCTGAGCCCATGGGAGAAGGACTGGGTCAAAAAGATGGGATGCAGGCCAGTCTCATACAGTCATACCTCTTGTTACGTTAGCTTCAGGTTACATCTTTTCAGGTTGCGTCCCGCGGCGACCCGGAAGTACCGGAAAGGGTTAATTCTGGGTTTCGCCGCTCGCGCATGCGCAGACATGCAAAATGACGTCATGCGCAGAAGCAGCGAATCGCGACCCACGCTTGTGCAGACGCGGGGTGCGTTCTCTTCAGGTTGCGAACGGGGCTCCGGAACGGATCCCGTTCGCAACCAGAGGTACAACTGTACTGAATACCGACGCTGACAGCAGTTTGAGGCTGCTGGGCTATCGTTTTGGAGGAAAGTCGGGGACAAAGCACAGAAGCAGAAAGGGAGCCTCTAAACTGGACCCAAACTAACAAAATATGCTTCAATAGGGACAAATGTAAGGTTCTACATGTAGGCAGAAATAAGCAGCTGCACCAATATAAGATGGGAGGCACCTGGCTTGCCAGCAGTATATGTGAGAAAGACAGGGCCGGATTTACCGGTAGGTTTGATGAGGCCCTAAGCTACTGAAGGTAATGGGGACTTTTATATGTCCAACTGTCCTTTGTCAACAACAAATTGTTGCTGTTTTTTGTGTTGAATATATGCTATATGGTAATTTAGGAACCTAATAGGTAACTAAAGCCATTTGCACATGTTGCCATGCAGAATGTAGGCACCCTATATATAGAAATAAGCAAACCAGTGATATTTGAGGGAGCAGGCTAGCAGGTGGGGCCCATTATTTACATCATAGGCGCCTACACAACACAAAGTTGCTGTATGTAGGTTTTATTTTATTTGTTTTTTATCTTATATTTTGGAAATCTACATCCAGTTTTCTTTTCTTTAATTTTTTGGGGGCCCCCAAAAGAGTGGGGCCCTAAGCTATAGCTTGTTTAGCTTATACGTAAATCCAGCACTGGAGAAAGATCTAGAGAGCTTAGCTGACCACAAGCTTAACTTGAGTCAACAGGGTTTTGCAGCAGCAAAGAAAGCTAAAGCAATTCTAGGTTGCATCAAAAGAAATCTGGCGTCCAGATCCATGGAAGTTATAGGACTGTTTTATTCTGCCTTGGTCAGATGCCACCTTTGTGTCCAGTTCTGGGCACCACAATTTAAGAAGCGTATTGACAAGCTGGAAGGAGCCAGCTTGTTTTCTGCTGTTCCAGAAAGAAACAAGTTATGGACAATTAGAGTGGGGGGGGAGTGTTACACCCAGGCCTCCTCCTGACAATCTCGTAAATTGAGCATTCATTTGTTCTGCTTGCACAGAGCGGACAAGGAGGTGAGGCAATGATAGAATCATAGAATTGTAGAGTTTGAAGGGACCTTTAGCGTGGTGTAGTGGTTAAGAGCGGTAGACTCGTAATCTGGTGAACTGGGTTCGCTTCCCCGCTCCTCCATATGCAGCTGCTGGATAACCTTGGGCTAGTCACACTTCTCTGAAGTCTCTCAGCCCCACTCACCTCACAGAGTGTTTGTTGTGGGGGAGGAAGGGAAAGGAGAATGTTAGCCGCTTTGAGACTCCTTCGGGTAGTGATAAAGCGGGATATCAAATCCAAACTCTTCTTCATCATCATCATCATCTAGTCCAGCACTGTGCAATAGGAATCGCAGCTTAAGAAAACAAGCTTGCTCTATCTGCCAAGGGTGCAGCCCTTCAGATATTTGAAGATGGCGATCTTTTCACCTCTCAATCTTTTCCTCTCCAAACTAAACATACTCAGCTCATTCAACCATTCATCAGAATTCTTAGTTTCCAGACCCTTTGATCATCTTGGCTGCCCTCCTCTGCACACCTTCCAGCTTGTCAATATCCTTCTTAAACTGTGGTGCCCAGAACTGGACAAAGGATTCCAGGACTCAGCTACATTGGCAAAGAAAAACCACTTTACAGTATATGTGTTGTATATGCATTATAACACTGTGACACAAGATGGCACTGTAGAGTTCAGTTTTGCCAACCTGGTTTCTCATACAAAGCTTACAAGGCGTTTAACTGAAACACTTCTTTGATGTGTTTAGATCCAGCCCAGGTGTGGTCTGACCAAGGCAGAATAGGGTGCGAGTATGATTTCCCTTAATGGGGCGCGGGTGGTGCTGTGGGTTAAACCACAGAGCCTAGGACTTGCCGGTGGTTTGAATTCCTGCGATGGGGTGAGCTCCCGTTGCTCGGTCCCTGGTCCTGCCAACCTAGCAGTTCAAAAGCATGTCAAAGTGCAAGTAGATAAATAGGTACCGCTCTGGCGGGAAGGTAAACGGTGTTTCCGTGCGCTACTCTGGTTCGCCAGAAATGGCTTAGTCATGCTGGCCACATGACCCGGAAGCTGTACTCCGGCTCCCTCGGTCAATAAAGCGAGATGAGCGCCGCAACCCCAGAATTGGCCACGACTGGACCTAATGGTCAGGGGTCCCTTTACCTTTACCTTTATGACTTCCCTTATTCTAGAGTCGTGTCCGACTCTTCATGACCCCACGGACCAGAGCACGCCGGGTACTCCTGTCTTCCACAGCCTAGACACTAGACTTCTGTTAACGCTGCCCAGAATTGTATTTGCCTTTTTTTCATTCTGATTTGTTTGCGGGGAAGTTATACAGCAATGAGCCTCCGTCCTTCCTTCATCCTGATTTCCTCGTCTCTTTCCGTTCATCAGTTGTTTATCCCACATTTATGAGTGCATTGCAATGCCACTTTCCAAGCAGCGAAAAGTCTCTCTCTTTTTAAAGTGGATTTGCCGTGCCAGAGTGCCGTGATCTGCTTTCATTGTGCAAGCCTAAATGTTGGGATGGGATTGAATCCCTCCTGCCAAACGCAGAGACTCTGAAGGCAGCCCCATAACAGCCCAGAGGGGTCCCTCTCTCTTTGGCCATTTGCTGCTGCAGCAGCTGATAGTTTCCTTCTCCTGGGACTCCCCACATCTCTCTGCCAGGACATCGGAGGGCTGGCCAGGCTTCCCCTGCTATGAAACTCTTGGGTTAGAAAGCTGCAGGCAGGCATTCTCCACTCAGACTCCCATGGAAGGAAGAGATGCTCATTCCGATTGTCTCTTCTGGCTGAGCTGCAGCTACCAGGAGTATTAAGAACATAAGAACCTAAGGTTGGTGGTCATCACTGCCTCCTATGGGAGGGTAAGGTAAAGGTAAAAGGACCCCTGATCATTAGGTCCAGTCGCGAACGACTCTGGGGTTGCGGCGCTCATCTTGCTTTACTGGCCAAGGGAGCCGACGTTTGTCTGCTTCTGCAGACAGTTTTTCCGGGTCATGTGGCCAGCATGACTAAGCCGCTTCTGGCGAACCAGAGCAGCACACGGAAACACTGTTTACCTTCCCGCCGGAGTGGTACTTATTTATCTACTTGCACTTTTTCATGTGCTTTCGAACTGCTAGGTTGGCAGGAGCAGGGACCGAGCAACAGGAGCTCACCCCGTCGTGGGGATTCGAACTGCTGACCTTCCGATCGGCAAGCCCTAGGCTCAGTGGTTTAGACCACAGCGCCATCCTATGGGAGGGTAGTTCCACAGTTCAAGCTGCACAAAGTGTGTGTTTTGGCTGCTGTAAACCCTCCAACATTCAGCTTCATTCCATGAGTTCTAGTGTTGTAAGAGAGAGAGAAAACACTTTCTTTCTCCACACCAGGCATAATTCTATCAACTTCTATCATGACGCCGCCTCCTCACCTTTTCTTGCAACTAAAAAGTCCCAAACACCGCAGCCTTTCGTCCTAGGGGAGTCGCTGCATTCCCTCGATCATTTTGGGCACTGCCACCAACATCATGATTGGCTATTCCAGCCCAGCAACATCTATCAGGAGTCTTGCTTCAAAAGTCACCTTAATGGCTCCCACACTGCTTAAACAATTACCTTATCGTAACATTTCCCCCTACTGCTCCGCGGCATATTAATGATGACGACAATGGTGTGGCTTTCACAATTGAATTCAGAGCCTTTAATGGGTCCGTTCCCTCCAGAGGCAGATGCGAGTTGGTGCCATTTACGGCTGCACTTTTGCGGGAAATGCTTCATTTTTGCAGAAAGAAAAAAAGAGGGGGGGGAATCGAAAGAAAATGGCCCATGTCATCTAGAAATGTGAGTGGAGTAATCACAAAACACAGCAAAATGAAACACTAAACCACCCCATAAAATGTTAGGGCTTCATCACCATAACTAATGAAAATATATGATTGACTCATAAAAAGCTCTTGGAAAGGGCCTTGTGCAATGACCGTTGTTTTATTAACGCTTATTAAATGGCTGTAATTGTTGGAAATGGCAGTTTTCCTGCTTTCCTCCTGGCTCCCTCTGAGCGGCTGTGCTCCTGTTGGGGATTTGTGCTGAAGGTGATTCTGGCAGGTGCCAAGCAGCTGAGGACTCTCTGCTCACATGCAGTTATGGATTCGTGCCTGCCTCTGTTTCCCCAAAGCACCAAATTACATGGACAAAAGGCAGGATGAGGCTGCAGAATTATTATTTTATAACAACAACAACATACATTTATTTCCAACACAGCAAGTATAATAACAGATGCCAAATAAAATAAAAGTAGAAAGGGATATCTAGAACTGAACAGATAGGAACAAATTTCCATACCAAAACCAAACAAATTAACTACCGTATTTTTCGCCCTATAGGACGCACTTTTTCCCCTCCAAAAATGACGGGGAAATGTGTGTGCGTCCTATGGGGCGAATACAGGCTTTCGCTGAAGCCTGGAGAGCGAGAGGGGTCGGTGCACTCCCGGGCTCGGCGCAGCTCCGCGCAACCCTCCGGAGCCCGGTGCGAAGTCACGCCGGTCTCCCAAAGGTTGCGCAGAGCTGCCTGCATTCTGAAGCCTGGGGCGCACTGAAGAGCGCGCCTGGGCTTTGCACAGCTCTCCGCAAGCCTGGGGAGACCGGGGCGGCTCCCTAGGCTTGCGGATAGCAGGCTGTTCTGGGGGCTGGGGTCGGGGGGGGATAATTTTTTTCTTTATTTCCCCCCCCCCAAAAAAAAACTAGGTGCGTCCTATGGGGCGAAAAATATGGTAATCTCACAAGGTTCCAAATAACACAAGGTACAGTGGTACCTTAGTTCCCAAACAGCTTAGTTGTCGAACAAATTGACTCCCGAATGCCACAAACCTGGAAGTAAGTGTTCTGGTTTGCGAATGTTTTTCAGAGGCCTAGCGTCCAAAGCGGCTTACGCGGCTTCTGATTGAGCGCAGAAAGCTCCTGCAGCCAATCGGAAGCCATGCCTTGGTTTTCAAATGGTTTCGGGAGTCAAACAGACTCCAGGAATGCATTAAGTTTGAGAACCAAGGTATATTATAATATTGATGAAGATATTATTCTGCCGTTTGCCTTCTCTGGTTCTCACCACATATGTAAGCTCAACCATGCAGAAGATGTCCCAGATGTTAATTATCCCTTTTCTCATGGATTGTGTTCTCATTCCCCCGCCCACATACAATCTTAGAGTTGGAAGGGACCCTAAGGAGTCAGCTAGTCAACTCCCTTGCAATGCAGGATTCACAGCTAAAGAATCCCAGGCAGGTGGCTGCCTGACCTCTGTTTAAAAACCTCCAAGGAAAGAGAGTCCACCACCTCTTGCAGGAGTCAAACAACTCTTACTTCTTTTCCTGATGTTTATTCGGAATCTTGAACCAATGGCTTCAAGTTACAAGGAAGGAGATTCCAACTAAACATCAGGGAGAACTTTCTGAGGGTAGGAGCCGCCTGACAGTAGGATGTACTACTTCAGTTAATGGTGGACTCTCCGTCCTTGGAGGTTTTTAAGCTATGGTTACCAGACGTCCCCGTTTCCCGGGGACAGTTCCCTGATTTACAAATCTGTCCCCAGACAAAATCCATGTCCCCGGATTTCATTTAATGTCCCCGGATTTATATCTTAAGTGTTGTAGATTTATTAGTAGGGAATGAATGTTGTGTGATTGGTTCAACGGCACAAGACACATCATATGGGGACTTCTGGTGAGGCAAAATGGCGGGTGCCATGGCAGCGAGCAGCTCCTGAAGCCAGCCAGAGCCAACTGCGCTACCAGGCTGGCTCCGGGCTGCTGAGACTTCGACTGCCGCCGCCACTGTCGAGGGGGAACCGGGGACGCTCAGCGCGTCAACTGGGGGAACCACTGACCCCCGTCCCACATCCCAAATCGGGCTGGGAGCAAGAGCGCCTGGCCACCCAGCCAACTGCCCAGTGGTACTCCGGGGCCAGTAAAAACCCCGGAGCTGAAGCAGTGAGAAGGAGGAGAGGAGAAGGAGAAGGAAGAGAGAGAAAGGGGAAGGAGAAAAAAGAGGGGAGCCCTGACCTTGCCGTGCCACTGCCGCTGAGGAGGAGAGGTAGGAGAGCACCAGGAGGGCAAGGACATGTGGCCATGCCCAGGACCGACCCAAGCCTACTCCACGGCAGCTAACGCTCCAAAAGAGCATGCTGAGGCCCAGAGGAAGGCCGTGCGACAGAGGAGACCACAGAAGAGAAGATATTACTTCTTTGTTTATTTGTAAAAATTTTTTTTAAAAAAAAAATCCTCTTTTCAAAAAAAAATGTCCCCAGATTCTTTGAAAAAAATCTGGTAATCTTATTTTAAGCAAAGGTCAGATTCTTTACCTGTGAATCCTGCATTGCAGGGGGTTGGGCCTGATGACTCTTGGGTTGCCTTCCAACTCTACAATTCTATGATTTTATGGATGCTGCTGTTGTACCGAGTCAGGGGATTGAACCAGATGACTTTCAAGTCCTGCGCACCAAAGTCCATGATCCTATCATTCTAAAGCAGAGCATCTCAAGGGTCAAAGCTGGTTCTTCTGGTAGAGTATTTGATGGACTTAGGAGGAGGAGGAGGAGGAGAACCACAGCAGGCTCCACCTGGTGCTGCTGTGATGGCAGCCTCCCACCAGCCTCTTTGTCCTACTTGCACGTTCGTGGGCATCTGAGCCCCCTATTTTCATGCTGCTTTGTGGCTTGTTTCCCTTCCATCTGTGGCGCACCAAAAATAATAGGGCTCCCACAATGCACCAGGACACGGAGGCAGGCGACAGGCTGCATGTCATTTGACGTTCACTTTCATTATTTTAATTGCTGCTGTACAAATTTTTCCATTCAACCGGGCCTGATTACACAGGGGGAGCAATCATCAACTCCGAAATTCAGTGTTATTGAACATGTTGTTTCGGTGACACACAAAGGCATGGCAGAGATGTGATTAAGACAAGCATTAGTTACTTCTGAAAAGCGAGCAGTAGATTTAGGAGCAATGAGGATTAATTTGGGATAATTTGCAACTTCTGAGTCATGGCAGAAGCAACGACCGATTTGTCTTGGGGCTTTTAAAATTAGCCTTTCAGACCAAGTAAGAAACCTCTTCTGTGGCAGGCAGGAGGGCGGGCAGGCACGAGTGTCTGTGTGTGTGCGTGCGTGTGTGTGTGTGTGTCCTTCACAAACGGCAGAGTTCGCTTAGGAATATTTTGAGAAGCAACAACTGAAAGGAAAAAACGAGGGGGAGAGCAATGGTTCTCTTGACTGTTGTAGTCACTGGGTCCTCCCTCCCCTCCACCCCCTCTCAGGCTCCCAGGGAAACTTTTTTCACACATTGTCCCCTAACAGCATTTTGGCTTGCAGTATCCTTTCTGGCGGGGACGCGGGTGGCGCTGTGGGTTAAACCACAGAGCCTAGGACTTGCCGATCAGAAGGTCAGCGGTTTGATTCCCTGCAAAGGGGTGAGCTCCCGTTGCTCGGTCCTTGCTCCTGCGAACATAGCAGTTCGAAAGCACATCAAAGTGCAAGTAGATAAATAGGTACCGCTCCGGCGGGAAGGTAAACGGCATTTCTGTGCGCTGCTCTGGTTCGCCAGAAGCAGCTTAGTCATGCTGGCCACATGACCCAGAAGCTGTACTCCAACTCCCTTGGCCAGTAAAGCGAGATGAGCGCCGCAACCCCAGAGTCGGCCCCGACTGGACCTAATGGTCAGGGGTCCCTTTACCTTTTTATCCTTTCTGGCAGGCCTTTGGTCAGCTGTGTGTTTATGCTGATTTAATGGCCTTTGCCTGGATCCCTCCTCTCTTGCTGTTCCTTGACTGTATTATCTGCTACTTTCTGTCTGCATTTGCCTGTGGGATTTCAATCTCAGCCAACACCTCACATTCTACCCAGGCGGAGTACAGACTTCATCCTGCTGGACAGCTCCTTGCATTGGCCCAGTGCCTGAAGAGCTGTCCAGAATTTGAAGCTCTCCACTCAAGGCTGGTGCTGCTGTCCTCTGAGATCTCTACTCTCCCCCTGCTCCCCACTGAACCCCATAAGAAGAACCTGTTAGATCAGGCCGATGACGCATCAAGTCCAGCATCCTCTTCTCTCAGTGGCCAACCAGATGCCCCAATGGGAAACTCTCTAAACTAGGTAAAGGTAAAGGGACCCCTGACCATTAGGTCCAGTCGTGACCGACTCTGGGGTTGCAATGCTCATCTCGCTTTATTGGCCAAGGGACCCGGCGTTTGTCCACAGACAGCTTCCGGGTCATGTGGCCAGCATGACCAAGTTGCTTCTGGCGAACCAGAGCAGCGCATGGAAACACCGTTTACCTTCCCGCTGGAGCGGTACCTATTTATCTACTTGCACTTTGATGTGCTTTTGAACTGCTAGGTTGGCAGAAGCAGGGACAGAGCAACGGGAGCTCACCCTGTCACAGGGATTCAAACCGCCGACCTTCTGATCGGCAAGTCCTAGGCTCTGTGGTTTAACCCACAGCGCCACCCACGTCCCTCTCTCTAAACTAAGGACGTCCCAAATGTTTTTCGACTTTCCCCATCTCTCCCAGCAGCTTTATGCTGTTCCAGAGGGTAGGACTGAACCAATGGATTCAAATGACAAGGAAGGAGATTCGGACTAAACATTACAAGGAACTTTCTGAGAGTTGGACCTGCTCAACCGTGGAAGGGACTCACTTGGAAAGGAGTGGCCTCTCCTTCATAGCAGGTTTTAAACATGGATGGCCATCTGCCAGGGATTCTTTAGCTGTGATTCCCGTATTGCAGGGGTTGGGCAGGATGACCCTCTGAGTCTGTGCTGGTCCCATGGGTTACCCGAGAGGCGAGGTCCAAGTCCAGTCCATGGTTGAAGGTGCAACGGGGAGGCAGTCCATAATAGCTGAAGCTGGGTGCAGGGCAGGGAGTCGGGTGAAGTCAGGAACAGGCTTGCAAGCAGGGAGCCTGGGCGGGTCAGGAGCTCAGGTAGGAAAGCAGGACAGGGTCCAGGCAGGAACTAGCAACCAACAGCGCTGCTCCCGCAACTTGGGACTGGGGCTGGCCGGTTTTTATCTGCCCCGAGGCATAGGGCGGCCCCAATCCTCTGGTGACTCGCCTCTCCTGGCCTGGAGGTGAGCACTCCTCCTGCGGGAACTTAGTTCCCTCCACCTCTCTGCCCTGAGCCTCTGCAGCTCAGGAGAGGCTGGAGGGTTACCGGACCCAGAGGCAACCTCAGCTTCCTCTGACGGGGCTGAGAGTGGAGCACCTGCAGGCAATGTGTCCTCCATCACCTCAGGAGCCAGAGCAGACTCAGCTGATGCCTGCACCTGAGGATCCAGAACAGGTGAGGACCCTTCAGGCTCACGCCCCAGCTCAGCTGGTTCTGGAGGCGGGGAATCCTGGGCAGGCTGGGATCTCTCAGGTTCAGCATCTGAGTCCGAATCCCAGGCCATCACAGAGACCCTCCAACTCAGCAATTCCATAATTCAACAGCCCTGCTGTTGGCAACTGAAGCCTTTTCTTGCTGGTGCTCCACTACTTTCCTAGACAGTTGGGGGATGAGTCCTTGAGGGAACAGAGCAGTTTCTCTTGGCAAACTGCCCAGACCTACCCAAACAGCAGGCTGCTGACTGGAGGCAGCTCAACACATTGATGTATGGCTGTGTCTTCTTAAACAGAGGATCCATATTCTTAAACTTAAGTTGCCATGACGCTGGGACATTATGAACGCTCCAAACCAATTAAATCTTACAAACAAACCAATCTTTGGTGGTGCAGCACATCAGGCTTGGTGTGCCTGTGAAATTAGACACCCATTGTTGTCCCCCTGGATTCTGCAGGCTGCTTTGCATGCATTGTAATTCACCCTGTCTCGTTACCCGCCGGGCCCTTTTCCTCCTGGATGCTCAAGGACAAAGCACACATGCAGTGCTCTACCCCAGGCAGACCCCTGGCTTGCCCATGAAGCTCCAGCTGGAGACGTGCTGTTTTCATAATGGGCTGTTGTCATGAATAGCATGAATGTTAGGCCCAAAAGAAGATGGAGAATTCGCAAGGCATGATATGCTGGCAAGCGAAGCGAGAAACTAGTTTTATCAAAGAGGCATGTATCACTGTGGTGTTGTCTTAGGCTGTTGTTTTGTTGTTTAGTCATTTAGTCGTGTCCGACTCTTCGTGACCTCATGGACCAGAGCACGCCAGGCACTCCTGTCTTCCACTGCCTCCTGCGGTTTGGTCAAACTCATGCTGGTAGCTTCGAGAACACTGTCCAACCATCTCATCCTCTGTCGTCCCCTTCTCCTTGTGCCCTCCATCTTTCCCAACATCAGGATCTTCTCCAGAGAGTCTTCTCTTCTCACGAGGTGGCCAGAGTATTGGAGCCTCAGCTTCAGGATCTGTCCTTCCAGTGAGCACTCAGGGCTGATTTCCTTCAGAATGGATACGTTTGATCTTCTTGCAGTCCATGGGACTCTCAAGAGTCTCCTCCAGCACCATAATTCAAAAGCATCAATTCTTCGGCAATCAGCCTTCTTTTTGGTCCAGCTCTCACTTCTATACATCACTACTGGGGAAAACCAAAGCTTTAGCTATATGGACCTTTGTTGGCAAGGTGATGTCTCTGCTTTTTAAGATGCTGTCTAGGTTTGTCATTGCTTTTCTCCCAAGAAGCAGGCGTCTTTAAATTTTTACGGTAAGCAAAAAACCCCCGGACAAAAACAGGGAGGAACTGGCAATGGGCCACAGACATGAGATAAAGGTCTGGAACATACAATCTGTCTGCTCTGAGGTACGACTGGAAAGGGTTTTCTTGATGATGGTCAGGAGAAGAGCAGTGGAGACAGCCCTTCTGCAGACAGCCCATGGACGGCAATGGGAAAGAAGACTATAAAAAGGACCCCTCAGTGTGCCGGGACTAGCGCTACAGCTTGACACCCACAGCTCTTGCATGAGGCATGATCAACCTACGTGAAGGGCCTTGTGAGTATGCATGAATGAATGTGTGAGTGATTGAATCTCTTGGTAAAGGTAGAGGGACCCCTGACCATTAGGTCCAGTCGTGACCAACTCTGGGGTTGCGGCACTCATCTCGCTTTATTGGCCAAGGGAGCCGGCATACAGCTTCAGGGTCATGTGGCCAGCATGACTAAGCCGCTTCTGGCGAAGCAGAGCAGCGCATGGAAATGCTGTTTACCTTCCCGCCGGAGCGGTACCTATTTATCTACTTGCACTTTGAGGTGCTTTCGAACTGCTAGGTTGGCAGGAGCTGGGACCGAACAATGGGAGCTCACCCCGTCGCGGGGATTTGAATCGCCAACCTTCTGATCGGCAAGTTCTAGGCTCTGTGGTTTAACTCACAGCGCCACCCACGTCCCAAACCTCTTGGTACCAATGTATTAATGTATACTTGACTATATGAAATTAATGTTACATGAAAGGTGTAAACCCAGATCTGGTCTCCAGCGTGTCTTATTGAAAGTCCTATAGCATACGGGATATCACTTGTCTCTCTGGATTCAAAAGAACCAAGTTACCATGGTTTGGTGCCATGAATGGACATGGAAGGGTCTGTCTCTTGCGAGCAATTAGGCACAGTCGATGGAACAGCATGTGGCCACCTCTGAGTGCTGGCTGTAAGGTCCAAGTTCTGCATTCTCTTGTGGGTAATCTTTTGGTGAACATATGTGCCCAGTGATGGGCAAATCAGTTTAAGAATGATATTTGCCACCTGGAAGGTGTGCAGAGGAGGGCGAGCACGAGCATCAAGGGCCCGGGAACCAACAGTTGAGAGCTTTGGGAATGTCAAGAATGCTTTAGGGAAGTTTTTAAGGTTTGCAGTTTTCTTCTGCTTTTAGTGTTCTGTTGGGAGCTGCCCAGAGTGGCTGGGGAAACCCAGCCAGATAGGCAGGGGTATAAATAATAAAATTATTATTATTCTTACAGTGGTACCTCGGGTTACAGATGCTTCAGGTTACAGACTCCGCTAACCCAGAAATATTACCTCGGGTTAAGAACTTTGCTTCCGGATGAGAACAGAAATAGTGCAGCAACGGCGCAGCAGCAGCGGGAGGCCCCATTAGCTAAAGTGGCGCTTTAGGTTAAGAACAGTTTCAGGTTAAGAACAGACCTCCAGAACGAATTAAGTTCTTAACCCGAGGTACCACTGTATTATTATGCTTTAGTTGTGGTTCCTGCATTGCCCCAAGAGATGGCTCTTGGGGTCCCCCCCCCAACTCTACAGTGCTGTAATCCTATGAAGCACAACACAGGTGCTCTCAAAGTAAATTTGCTGAGTTCTCTCTCTCTCTCTCTCTCTCTCTCTCTCTCTCTCTCTCCAGAAGGAGATGGTTCTGTTTTCAGAGCCTGAGGTTGCTATTAGGGCCCCAAACACTCGACCCCCTCATGATATAGAGCTGGAATAATTGTTCCGCAAAGTGGCTCCCTCTGGGTGGTGGTAGGAGGGACTGTGGGGAAAACGAGGCCTCCCTAGTATTTGGCTGCAATTTATTTGTAGCTGGGAACCAGAGAGTGATATGAGCAACAAGGCAATTAGATTAAATTAAACCTGACAAGATTACAACTGCATTCTCAGGTAAACTCTCCCCTGTGAAGCCAGAAGTGGAAGATCAAAGCCGCCCCCCAACAAAATGGAAATTCAAGGAACACATTTATAGAAATGGAAAAGACGGTGAAAGCGATGGGGCCAAACGCAGGAAGGAACCTGGAGAGAGACTCACGGGCTTGGAAGAGCCATCCAAGGGCGTAATTGCAGCTTGTATATTGATTTTACATAGATAAGAAAGCAAATTTTTTCTTGCAGCAAAGCTGGGTTTATTGCATTTATTTCCCCACAGAGCCAATGTTTCTCATTAGAAAAAGAAGAAAAGAAAGCGTGTTCTTAACTGCATTGTTTTTTGGGAAGCATTATTAACTGGAATCCTGGTCCCCACTGATTTCTGTCATCTTGTAAATTGGCTTGTTAGGGAGGTTTCTTAGAATCAGAGAATCGTAGAGGTGGAGGGGGACCCCAAGGGTCATCTAGTCCAACCTCTAGCTGCAGGAATCACCACTAAAAAAATCCCTGGTAAATGGCCATCCAACCTCTGTTTGAAAACCTCCAATGGAAGAGAGTCCAGTACCTTCTGATGGAGTCCGTTCCACTGTTGCCATCAGAAAGTCTGAATGTTTAGCTGGAACCTCCTTTCTTGTTATCTGAATCCATTGATTTGTCCACCACCCCCCCCTTGGAGCATCAGAAAACAAGTTTGCTCCATCTTCCATGGGACAGCCCTGTAGCGAGGTGACTATCCTGTCACCTCTCAGTCTCCTCTTCTCCAGGCGAAAACCCACTCTTTAAAGGTGAATCAGAGCAAACGGCAATCTGCATAAAACTCAAATTGCCGTTTGCTCCGATTCAGCAGTAAAGATTGGGTTTTCCTGGGGAAAGTGGGGGGGGCACTCAAACACAGATTGGGAAAGCTCAGACATGTGCTTAGAAAGCACAGGGCAAAAGGTAAGCAAATATGATCCCTACCTTAGTAAAGGTAAAGGTAAAGGGACCCCTGACCATTAGGTCCAGTCGCGGACGACTCTGGGGTTGCAGCACTCATCTCGCATTATTGGCTGAAGGAGCTGGCATATGGTCATGTGGCCAGCATGACTAAGCCGCTTCTGGCGAACCAGAGCAGCGCACGGAAACGCCGTTTACCTTCCCGCCGGAGTGGTACCTATTTATCTACTTGCACTTTGATGTGCTTTCGAACTGCTAGGTTGGCAGGAGCAGGGACCAAGCAATGGGAGCTCACCCCATCTTGGGGATTCAAACCGCCAACCTTCTGATCAGTAAGCCCTAGGCTCAGTGCTTTAGACCACAGTGCCACCTGCGTCCCCATTTAGTCCCTCATAAAAAGAAAGACACGACACAGTCTTCTATAAAAGTATAAAAAGAGTTTACTCACTCACATTCTGTTCACAAATGGATCCCAGAAGGCAGACTTAAGTTACAAAAGTAACATATACTTGGAAACAATCCCATAAGTTCCTTTGTCCTCTCTTGGCTGCAAGCCAAGAGAGCATCTTAGGCTAAGCAGATGTTGCTTCTTCGACGAATGTAATCAGAGAGAGAGAGATGGCGGCCAGTCCTATGCTTTTGTTACCTGCACAGGTGAGGCCATGCCCACCTCTGGTCACATGCAGAGGAAGTCTGTCCCAGCCTAGGAGGAAACAGGAAGTTCTGACTGGCTGGTCCAGACATCCCCTTTTATGTCCACTCTAGGAATGTTGTACTTTACTGCTCTTGTGTTTCACATCCCATACAAGCCGGTGCCAAATATATTACTCTGCTTCCCTTTGGACCACAACAGCGAGGCCGAGAGGGGGGTCTTGTCATCTGGGCAGCCCAAGACCTCCATACACACTGCCCAGACTTGTGCCACAGAGACGTCGCTTCGGTGCTGTTAATGCAGCAAAAACAATGCAGGAAGCAGCAGTTCCGAGTTCCGGTTTCTGCAGCTACAGCAGGCGCTGTGATTCTCCAGAGGTCTGACTTCACCCTTGGAGGTGCACTCCATTGTCCCGTCAGGCGGAGGCCAACAACAACAAAGGCAGGCTATATATATACAGGGTTAATGGCTCCCCAGTCATGGCGACGCAGGAATCTTTCCTCCTGCCCCTGCTGGAAACTTGAAACGCAACACTCAGAGGCTTCTGATCTCCCCAGTCTTATGCATTCCTGCCCACTGTCAGGCCCTCTGAGGCTTGACCCAGTTCTGCTTGAATTGGCATTGCTGACAAAATGTGGGTTTGTGGCCTCTGTGAAGCTTCTATTGAAGTTTCCAGAGAAACAGAACCACGGCAGTCAAAGGTGAAGCCTCCCAGATTAAAAAGCACAAAACTTACTCTTTTTTCTGACTTTATGCTACCCTTTAAAATTTTGTAAGTTATTTGGAGACTGACTAAGAAATCAAAATAATAATAATTTCTTTCCTTTTCACTTTTAATTTGTATACAGCCTTTCTGTATTACTATAGACAACAAATGTAAAACAAAGATCACACACCTTATAATAATCTGATACACTACAAAAAAGCCATAATAAAAACATTATTTTAAAGTAACTTTATTTGATATAAGTTGTTTTGATGTGTTATATTCAATAACCCATTAGAATATAAGTGTGCACAATAAAACTGACTCTGAAAATTAACTCTTATCTAACCGCAAATAATAATTAAACAGAAATTCACTCTTAACAATTGCAACAAATAATTACTAAACTATAATCAATAAAAAAATAACAGCAAGTCACAATTCATGCATTTGTTTCTGGATGGGTTTTTTGCCACTTTGTTTCAGCGCTATTCTTTTTTTTTTCCTAAATTGATTTTTGTTGAGACTTTCTCAGACAAATAAGAAATAGATAATAGCAAACACAACATACATAACAAATCTTGACTGCGAACTTAGTCCTGGTGCTGTTTTCTTGATGCACCAAAGTGGGGAGGGAATTGAAGCAACCAGAGGACACAGAAGGAGGTGAGATGTAGAATCAGCAATCTGGAAGACCAAAGGAGGTGACTTATAAGTTAAGGCCAAAAGTGTTTAGGTACAATAAAGGTAAAGGTAAAGGTACCCATGACCTAGATCCAGTCGCGGGCGACTCTGGGGTTGCGGCGCTCATCTCGCTTTATTGGCCGAGGGAGCCGACGTACAGCTTCCGGGTCATGTGGCCAGCATGACTAAGCGGCTTCCAGCGAACCAGAGCAGTGCATGGAAATGCCATTTACCTTCCCACCAGAGCAGTACCTATTTATCTACTTGCACTTAGACGTGCTTTCGAACTGCTAGGTGGGCAGGAGCCAGGACCCAGCAACGGGAGCTCACCCCAGATTCAAACTCATGACCTTTCGATCGGAATATAGTACAGTGGTACCTCGGGTTAAGAACTTAATTTGTTCTGGAGGTCCGTTTTTAACCTGAAACTGTTCTTAACCTGAGGTACCACTTTAGCTAATGGGGCCTCCCACTGCTGCCCCGCTGCCACCGCGCAATTTCTGTTCTCAGCTCATCCTGAAGCATACTTATTAACCTGAGGTACTATTTCTGGATTAGCGGAGTCTGTAACCTGAAGCATCTGTAACCTGAGGTACCACTGTAGTTGCTTTGGAAGACGATAATCAGGCATCCACACATGACCAGTCCAACGAAGTTGATGTTGAAGAATCATTGCTTCAACGCTGGTGATCTTTGCTTCATCCAGTACACTGATATTAGTTATTACAGTGGTACCTCGGGTTAAGTACTTAATTCGTTCCGGAGGTCCGTACTTAACCTGAAACTGTTCTTAACCTAAAGCACCACTTTAGCTAATGGGGCCTTCTGCTGCTGCTGGGCCGCCAGAGCACAATTTCTGTTCTCATCCTGAAGCAAAGTTCTTAACCTGAAGCACTTTTTCTGGGTTAGCAGAGTCTGTAAGCTGAAGCTTATGTAACCCAAGGTACCACTGTATTGTGAAACAGTAGGAAGAACACCACATCGAGCATCTTGGAAAAAAGTGGGATAGAAATACATTAAACAAATACTCAGTATGAAGGAAGACTCCCAAACTCATAGCTCTCCCTTTTCTCCCTTCCACCAACCCCATCATTTACTTGCAGCCCATATCTCCCTGCATCTCCCTCTCTCCCCCCCTCCCTATTTCCTTAATCACAGCAGGCCCCATAGATAAGCTTCTTAGCGCCTTGAGTCGCCATGACAACCCTGTTAACCAGGCTGTCCAAGGCGGTTTTGCTGCTGGAGATGCAGCTTTCTCTCACATGGAGCTGTTTTTCCTGCTCCTCTCTTTGCAAAGGGGACCTCCAGAGGGCGTAACTGGTCCCAGGTCTGAACCTTCACAGGTGGCTGGACCACTGGAAAAATCTATTGCTATATACCTAGCAGCATTTTAAGCATGCAGTAAAGACCTTTCTGTTTTCTCAGGCAGTTTTAATGAAGTCTTACAAGGAGCATGGGGTGTTGCTTCACTGGTTATGATGACCCCATGGGGGGGAGGGTGATTCCTCACAGTTATTTTAGGAGGAGGAACCTCTCTGGGGTGGCGCTGTGGTGTAAACCACTGAGCCTAGGGCTTGCCGATCAGAAGGTCGGCGGTTCGAATCCCCGTGACGGGGTGAGCTCCCGCTGCTCGGTCCCTACTCCTGCCAACCTAGCAGTTCGAAAGCATGTCAAAGTGCAAGTAGATAAATAGGTACCACTCTGGTGGGAAGGTAAACGGCGTTTCCGTGCGCTGCTCTGGTTCACCAGAAGCGGCTTAGTCCTGCTGGCCACATGACCCAGTAAAGCGAGATGAGCGCCGCAACCCCAGAGTCGTCCGCGAATGGACCTAATGGTCAGGGAGAGAGTGTTTGGATTTGATATCCCGCTTTATCACTACCCCAAGGAGTCTCTAAGTGGCTAACAATATCCTTTTCCCTTCCTCCCCCACAACAAACACTCTGTGAGGTGAGTGGGGCTGAGAGACTTCAGAGAAGTGTGAGTAGCCCAAGGTCACCCAGCAGCTGCACGTGGAGGAGCAGAGACGCGAACCCAGTTCACCAGATTAAGAGTCTACCGCTCTTAACCACTACACCACACTGGGGTCCCTTTACCTTTATATAAGATCATAGGAAAAGCATGCTGGACCCATGAATTTGTCTCGTCCTTTTTAAAAGCCATCTATGCTGGCGTCGATCACTTCCTCCTGTGATGAGCAAGTTCCATGGTTTAACTCTGTTCTGCATACAGAAGGACTTCCTTTTATGTGTCCTGAATCTCCATTGGCTGTCCATTAGTTCTAGCGTTCTGGCAGAGGGAGGAAAACTTTATCCACAAAGGTTGGATGGCCATCTGTCAGAGATTCTTTAGCTGTTATTCCTGTATTCCTGTGATTCCCATCCTCCTGATGAGAGCTAGACTAGATGACTTTTGAGGTCCCTTTCCAACTCTTCAATTCTAATACAGTGGTACCTCAGGTTACAGACGCTTCAGGTTACAGACTCTGCCAACCCAGAAATAGTACCTCGGGTTAAGAACTTTGCTTCAGGATGAGAACAGAAATCGTGCAGTGGCAGCAGGAGGCCCCATTATGTAAAGTGGTGTCTCAAGTTAAGAACAGTTTCAGGTTAAGAATGGACCTCTGGAACAAATTCAGTTCTTAACCCAAGGTACCACTGTATTATATTATCTCCTCCAGCAGGGGTGCAAAATATTGGGGTGGGGGGGATATATAAGCCCTGCCCCACATAACCTGTCGCATGATGCAGCACACACATTTGAATGGCAATGCCCCTCAATTTTGGGGTTCCTGGCCCCCTTTAATATTGTATTGAGGGAGAAGGGACCTCAGCCCTGAGGAGTTGGCTCCTATGTCCTTGAGTGAAAAGCACCCAAATTTCACGGTTGCCTAAGGGTGATGCTGTCAGTTTCCTGACAGAGATGGGAAAAGTACATTTGTACTTTTAATGACAGCATGGTGAGGTGGGGGTGAGGTGTTAAGAGCATGGTCTCATTGTTAACCAAAAGCATTTTGCACCCAGGTGTGCATAATTACGGAGCACCCCCTCCCTCCCCCTTTTATTATTATTGCACACATTACAACGTGACATTCAAATACAGGGGGAAGATGTGACTTACTGCCTTCCCTATTCCCACACTGAGCATGCACCTGTCGGAGCCAGGCAGCTAGCAGCAAATAACATCCCTCACCTTCCCGCAAGCTGATTTTTTTTTTATTTTCTCTATACAAATAACTAAAACGCTGCGAGCTGGTTGCCTTTGAAGCAAGGCGCCCTTACAGCCTGTTTGGCATTGTTTAGCCTCCCCGGATTCTCACGAGACGGAGGTTCAAGACGCGTCTCGTAATGGAGGTTAGCCACCGTTTAACATTCTTCACCCTGTTTTCATCGCTGGCAGAAAAGTATCTGTCGGTGAGTGGCGGTGCTGATCCTAGCAGGCGTCCCCATGTCCCTGTGTTTGCACATGGAAATGAACTCACAGGTTGCGCGTGGGAAACTGCAGAGAAAGACGGAAGCTGCTCAGGGGTGGAAGCCGAGGATGCGCCCCGGTCGTCAGAAACCTTACGTGGCAACCTGCTCTTCGGAATAGCGTTTCGCTGCCCCCACCAGTTTGGCTGGAGGAATTTCCACGCGTTCAAACTGGCTGCTGCCATCTGCTGGAAAGTTTGAATTGAAAGGCTCTCAAGTCGTTTGCAATCTCCGGGGAACACACCTAACCGCTGGCTTCACTGTTCATTTTGTTACATTTTTATACCGCGGTGTAATTTAAAAAAATAAAAGCTGTTTACAGCAATAAAAACATAAAGCCATTCCATAAAAATCATTAGAAAGTTTAAAAAGCAGACCTCAGTTGTGGAAGAAGGTGGGCTCTCCTTTCTTGGAGGTGAAATAGATGGTGCTTAGGGTCCCTTCCAATTCTATGATTCTATGTATTATTTTTTAAAATATTTATTTTTTTTATTTTTCAATGCAAAATTACAACATAAATTATACATATAAAACCAAAAAAAAAGAAAAAACAAAGAAAAAGCAAAACACTCACAGTACAGTGGTACCTCGGCTTAAGAACTTAATTCATTCTGGAGGTCCGTTCTTAACCTGAAACTGTTCTTAAGCTGAAGCACCACTTTAGCTAATGGGGCCTCCCGCTGCCACCAGAGCACAATTTCTGTTCTCATCCTGAAGCAAAGTTCTTAACCCGAGGTACTATTTCTAGGTTAGCGGAGTCTGGAACCTGAAGCAAAGAACCCTGTCTCAAATCCTGGAGAGCTGCTGCCAGTCAGATGGACCCAATGGTCTGGTTCAGGATAAGGCAGCTGCCTGTGTTCCTGGTGTCATCACAACCATTGGCACCGACTGGGATGTGAGTTTTCATTAAAGACTGCAGAGCGAACAATCCCACATGAGCTGAGTCCCATGTCCTGTGGCTTCTGCTCCTATTATACCCCTGAAAGGATCTGTGCTGGTCCCGTGGGTTACCCGAGAGGCGAGGTCCAAGTCCCGTCCGAGGTCAAAGGTGCAACGTGGAGGCAGTCCGTAGTAGCTGAAGCTGGGTGCAGGGCAGGGAGTCGGGTGAAGTCAGGGACAGGCTTGCAAGCAGGGAGCCAGGGCGGGTCAGGAGCGGAGGCAGGAAAGCAGGACAGGGTTCAGGCAGGAACTGGCAACCAACAATGCTGCTCCCGCAACTTGGGACTGGGGCTGGCCGGCTTTTATCTGCCCCGAGGCATAGGACGGCCCCAATCCTCTGGTAACTCGCCTCTCCTGGCCTGGAGGCAAGCACTCCTCCTGTGGAAACTGAGTTCCCTGTGCCTCTCTGTCCTGAGCCTCTGCAGCTCAGGAGAGGCTGGACGGTTACTGGACCCAGAGGCAACCTCAGCTTCCTCTGACGGGGCTGAGAGTGGAGCACCTGCAGGCAATGGGTCCTCTATCACCTCAGGGGCCAGAGCAGACTCAGCTGATGCCTGCACCTGAGGATCCAGAACAGGTGAGGACCCTTCAGGCTCAAGCCCCAGCCCTGGCTCAGCTGGTTCTGGAGGTGGGGAATCCTGTGCAGGCTGGGATCCCTCAGGTTCAGCACCCGAGTCCGAATCCCAGGCCATCACAGCATCCTAGACAATGGAGGCTGCTGGGGTGGGGAGCAGTGGGGGGGTGGGCGATGGAAGGAGAGGGAGCTGTTCCTACACCTAATTCCTCATCCTCTTGTTTCCAATCTCACAGTGAGCCCCACCGCAACTTAAAAAGCTGCTGTCACTTTCCATGGAAAAGCCTCTAGAGAGTCGCACTTTGTGTCAAGATAAGTCTGCTTATATAACACATTCCTGGCTTTATTTTCAACGGGATTTTGGCATGAAGAGAAATTTGCATGAGAAGAGGCCCTTTTGTTGCAGAGGGAATGCATCTCCTCCTCCCTCTCTGCATTGCTGCTGCTGCCACTGGCGATGGTGACCCCATTCTGCAGCAGCCTCATGGAACTGGCAAACGGGCTCTGAACCAGTCGACAACTCTTGATACCTGTGGAGCATCTGCATGATGTGAAACCAGCCTCATGGAATTCTGGCCATCAGCGGTGCAGTAGTAAAAATTTGAAGTGATGGAGCTCATCCTGACGCCTGCTTCTTGGGAGGAAAGCAATGACAAACCTAGACAGCATCTGAAAAAGCAGAGACATCACCTTGCCAACAAAGGTCCGTATAGTTAAATCTATGGTTTTCCCAGTAGTGATGTATGGAAGTGAGAGCTGGACCATAAAGAAGGCTGATCGCCAAAGAATTGATGCTTTTGAATTCTGGTGCTGGAGGAGACTCTTGAGAGTCCCATGGACTGCAAGAAGATCAAACCTATCCATTCTGAAGGAAATCAGCCCTGAGTGCTCACTGGAAGGACAGATCCTGACGCTGAGGCTCCAAGACTTTGGCCACCTCATGAGAAGAGAAGACTCCCTGGAAAAGACCCTGATGTTGGGAAAGATGGAGGGCACAAGGAAAAGGGGACGACAGAGGTCGAGATGGTTGGACAATGTTCTCCAAACTACCAACATGAATTTGACAGAACTGCGGGAGGCAGTGGAAGACAGGAGTGCCTGGCATGCTCTGGTCCATGGGGTCATGAAGAGTCAGACACGACTAAACAACTAAACAACAACAACAGAACTATATCATTCAAAGAGATCAATCATCCAGTCCTCTAATGGAAGAATCACAGCTAAGGAATCCCTGGCAAATGGCCATCCCTCATCTTTTTTTAAAAAAACCCAAGGAAGAAGAGTCCACAAGCTCCTAAGGGAGACCATTGTACTGTTGAACAGCTCTTACACTCAGAAAGTTCTTTCCAACGTTGAATTGGAATCTTCTTTCCATTACAGTGGTACCTCAGGTTAAGAACTTAATTCGTTCTGGAGGTCCATTCTTAACCTGAAACTGTTCTTAACCTAAAGCACCACTTTAGCTAATGGGGCCTCCTACTGCCGCCGCTGCACAATTTCTGTTCTCATCCTGAAGCAAAGTTCTTAACCTGAGGTACTATTTCTAGATTAGCAGAGTCTGTAACCTGAAGCATCTGTAACCCGAGGTACCACTGTACTTTGAATCCATTGGTTTGGGGTTGTCCCGTCCCCCCCAGACCAGGAGAAAGCAAGCTTGTTCTGTCTTCCACGTGACAGCCCTTAAGATATTTGAAGATGAGATATTTGAAGAAGTCTCCTCTTTTCCAGGCTCAGCATAACCATCTCCCTCAACTGTTCCTCATAAGGCTTGGTTTCCAGGCCCTTGATCCTCTTGGTCACCCTCCAGCCAGTGTGGTGTAGTGGTTAAGAGTGGTAGACTCATAATCTGGTGAACCAGGTTCACGTCTCCGCTCCTCCACATGCAGCTGCTGGGTGACCTTGGGCCAGTCATACTTCTCTGAAGTCTCTCAGCCCCACTCACCTCACAGAGTGTTTGTTGTGAGGGAGGAAGGGAAAGGAGAATGTTAGCCGCTTTGAGAATCCTTAAAGGGAGTGAAGGCGGGATATCAAATCCAAACTACTCCTCCTCCTCCTCCTCTTCTTCTTCTTCTTCTTCTTCTTCTTCTTCTTCTTCTTCTTCGCACACTTTCCAGCTTGTCTGTGGAGTTAGGGGTGATGGCTGAGCTCTGGACTCAGGAGAGGATGAAGCAAATGGGACGGAACGGAACGGAAAACAAAGAAAGGATAAAGGAAAGAGGTGGGGAGGGAGAGGGGAGTGGACCCCAACCAGCCCCCCAAAACAGCAAGAGGCCTCCCGTCACTGTGGTTGGCACGTGATGCCCACAGCTGCTGCCTGACATTAGATGATGCACGTCAGCCAGAGGTGGGGGCACGGAAAGGAGGCAAGTCTTCCAGCCAGGTCTCTTTCCACTGAGATGAAAGAGCATCGCCGAGCAGCCTTTGATGAAAAATGCAAGGCTCTAGGCATGCTTCCTTCACCTCTCTCCACTTCTTGCCAAAGAAGCTCATCTCCTCTCAAGACTTGAACTCTGGAGTCTCTCGCCGCTTGGAGACTGGGGTGGCATGGCACAATATAAAGGCAAGCATAATGTGGGTGGGGATACTAGCATAGGAAGGCAACCTCCTTCCCCTGGGGCTGGTTTCAGATGAAGTGTGATGGCCTGGGAATCCGATTCAGAGGCTGAACCGGAGGGATCCCAGCCTGCACAGGAGTCCCCGCCTCCAGGGCCGGCTGAGCTGGGGCAGGGCCTTGAATCAGAAGCGCCTGCACCTGTGCCGGATCCTCAGGAGCAGGCACCAGGTGAACCCACTCTGGCTCCGGAGGTGATTGAGGACGCATTGCCTACAAGTGCGCCTCTCCCAGCCCTGTCAGGGGAAGGTGAGTCTCCCCCTGGGTCCAGTAACCCACCGGCCTCTCCTGAGCTGCAGAGGCTCAGGGCAGAGAGGTGGAGGGAACTGGTTTCTCCCAGGAGGAGTGCTCGCCTTAAGGCCAGGAGAGGCGGGTCACCTGGGGGGCCGGGACTGCCCCTGGCCTCAGAGAAGGTAAAGGCCAGTCAGCTCGGTCCCAGGTTGCGGGAGCAACGTTGTTGAAGACCTGTTTCGGCCAGCCCCCAGACCTGTTCTTCCAGAGTTCCCGTCCTTGCCCGGCTCCTCGCTTTGAACCTCGCTTCGGCCTTGGAGGACAGTCTACAGACCCTCGACCCAGGCCCCTGACCATGCCTCACGGTAATCTTCCCCCCGGGACCAGCACAGTAAGACTCTTCCATGCTAGCAGTGTAGATGGGAGAGGGGTGGACTACCCCACAAATAAATAGGTCGCTGGTGAGAATGTTAACAGAAATACCCGAAGGGAGAGCCAGTGGCAGTGTAGGGGCTAGAGTGTCAGACTAGGAAGTGGGAGAGACCAGGGTTCAAATCCTGCCCCCACATGGCCACGAAGTTCACTGACTGGTGACCTTGGGCCAGTCACTGCCTGTTAGCCTCACAGGGTTGTTGTTATAGGGATTAAATGAGGAAGTGGAGAACTATGTGTTCCACCTACAGCTCCTTGAAGAAAAGGTGGGTTTTATGTACTGAGTTGAATAGGATCCAAAAGGCAGCAGTCTGATTGGTCCTAGAACAATAGGGTCCAAAATGCAGCAGTCTGATTGGTCCTAGAACAATAGGGTCCAGAATGCAGCAGTGTGATTGGTCCACAGGAGCCACCCAATCCAGCTCCAGGTGCAAGGGCATCCTCAACCTGATTGGCCTACAGGTGAATCCCGGAATTAGCCAATCACGTGGGGCCCATTGTGTAAATAATGTATATAAGGCAGACATTCTGGGGGAACTTCCATTCTTCCTCACTACTAGGAGCTGAATAAAGAGCATGAAATCCACTCTCAACTATGAGTATATTTCAGTGGGGTAATCAGCCAAACTGTACTGGGCCTGGGGGTAACCCATGCAATGCGGTCCAGGACCAGTCCAGAATCCAAAGGTTCCGCTAGGAGTCAGTCCGACAGGGCCAAGGCAGTGCATGAGGCAGGAAACCAGGCAAGGACAGGTACAGGATCTCAGGCAGGGTCTGGCAAACAGCAACATTGCTCCCGCAACCTGGGGCAGGATCCAGCCGCCTGTCGGTATAACGGCCGGTCCTGATCCCCCGGTGACTCACCTCCCTGTTTCGCCTGAAGGCGAGCACTCCTCCTGCGAGTACTCAGGTCTCTCCTTCTCTCAGACCTTAGTCTCTGCAGCTCGGGAGACATTGGTGTGTTACTAGACCCAGAGGCCACCTCAGCCTCTCCTAACCCAACCGGTAGTGGAGCAGCTGTAAGCGATGGACCAGCTGAAGGCAACGAGGTAATCCCCGCATCTGGAGCCAGGGCAGGCTCAGGCCCCTGACTTGGCCCAGCTGGTGTTCGTTGCAGGGGAACCTGTGCAGACTGGGGCTCTTCAGGATCAGGCCCCAGACTTGGTTCAGGTGATGCCTGAGGCAAAGGATCCAGTGCAAACTGAGTCTCTTCTGGTTCTGAGTCCGAGCCCGAGTCCCAGGCCATCACACAATCAACCAATCAATAAAATGTGTTGAACCATATTTCCCATTCTGTTGCCATGTGATTCCTCCTCGTCATCTTTGCTGCATCATTCTTGAGTGCTGGGTTGGGTGACCACCCTCCAAGGGTGAGAAGCACCCTATTCTCACGCTGGTGCTCCCTTCCTTTCAATCCCCCAGCCAGCCAAGGCTTCAGGGTGACAGAGCGGTCTTTGGTCATCTGCCAAGGATTCCCTGAGATTGATTTAGCCTGGTGGGCCTCTAAGAGCTTGTCCCACAATTAATCTTGAGTCTCCCTGACACGTTTGATCTGTCTCCTTTACAGCCTCTCTTGTACCCTCTAATCAGCCATCCATTACTTTTACGGGGAACAAAGATGCCATCCATCTCTCATGGAGCATACCTTTCAAGGTAACAGAGTTTCTCTGCTGGGGCAGAGCTGAGAGGTACCAACTTGACAAGTCCCATCCAGCTGACATCAGTATTTTAGCCAGAGGTGGAGTGGATGAGGTGGGAAGACTTTCAAGGGGTTCCGATCCCTAGGAACCTCCCTCCAGAAATCTCCAGGTTGTCCAGGAAAGTGTGCAGAGCCAATGCAGGGTTGAAGGAGCCAGCTGAAGGAGGAGCCAGAGGATAGAGATCACCTTCACTGGACTGATTCCACTTCCAGACATGGGACGAATAAGCAAACTCTGGCAAATTCCCCTCCCTCTTCTGTTTTCACTTCCCTGATTGGAAGGTCCTTCCCTGAATGCTAGCAGGTTCTAGGCAGGGAAAGCCAAGTTGGTTCCCTCCAGATATAAAGGTAAAGATAAAGGGACCCCTGACCATTAGGTCCAGTCGTGACCGACTCTGGGGTTGTGCGCTCATCTCGTTCTATAGGCCGAGGGAGCCGGCGCACAGCTTCCGGGTCATGTGGCCAGCATGACTAAGCCGCTTCTGGCGAACCAGAGCAGCACACGGAAACGCCGTTTACCTTCCTGCCGGAGTGGTACCTATTTATCTACTTGCACCAGTGTGCTTTCGAACTGCTAGGTTGGCAGGAGCAGGGACCGAGCAACGGGAGCTCACCCCGTCGCGAGGATTCAAACCGCCGACCTTCTGATCGGCAAGTCCTAGGCTCTGTGGTTTAACCCACAGCGCCACCCGCATCCCCTCCAGATATGGTGGACTACAAATCCCATCAGCCCCAGCAAACACAGCCAACAATGGGGGGGAGTCGAAGGTGTACTCCATGACTACATTGGTTACTCCTGTTTTAGGTCGTAAGACCATAAGAACATGGACGCTTTAGCTGAGATTCCTGGAGTTGGACAAGCTGACCCTCAAAGTCCCTTCTAACTCTACAGCTCTGTGATTAGCAAAAGAAGAGCCTTCTGGATCAGGTGAATGGCCCATCCTGTTCTCACAGTGGCCACCCAGTTGTCCTAAAGGGTAGCTCACAAGCAGATCCTGAGCACAAGAGCCAGTGATCTCCTGCAACTTATAATAATAATAATAAAATTTTATTTATATCCTGCCCTCCCCAGCCGAAGCCGGGCTCAGAGCAGCTAACAACAATAAAAGTAACACTGCATTCTAAAATCAATTCATTCTAAAATCAATTCAAAATCAAATTAATGGCAACCATTGAGCTAGAGTTCTGTGAGGATTATCAAAGGAGGGGGTCAGGCTGCGCCCTGGCCAAAGGCCTGGTGGAACAGTTCTGCCTTGCAGGTCCTGCGGAAAGATGTCAAGTCCCGCAGGGCCCTAGTCTCTTATGACAGAGCGTTCCACCAGATCGGGGCCACAGCCGAAAAAGCCCTGGCTTTGGTTGAGGCCAGCCTAACCTCTCTGTGGCCCAGGACCTCCAAGATGTTTTTGTTTGTAGACCATAAGGTCCTCTGTGGGACATACCAGGAGAGGCGGTCCTGGAGGTACGAGGGTCCTAGGCCGTATAGGGCTTTAGAGGTTAAAACCAGCACCTTAAACCTGATCCTGTACTCCACCGGGAGCCAGTGCAGCTGGTATACACCGGGTGGATGTGATCCCATGGCGAGGACCCCGTAAGGAGTCTCGTTGCAGCATTCTGCACCCGCTGGAGTTTCTGGGTCCGTCTCAAGGGCAGCCCCACATAGAGCAAGTTACAATGATAATAGAATCATAGCTGCCTCCAACAGTGGAGGAAGAGCATAGCCATTACAGCTAGTTAGCCATTATCCTCTCCTCCATGAGCTCCAAGGGAAGGCTAGTCTCCTCCCTCCAAGGACTGCGGCCACCTCGTGGGAGATGGTTGTGCCAACCGGAGATGGGCATTTCTGAATCTGCTCCACTCCTGATGCCGAGATTCAGTCTTCACGACGGCCCCTCCTTCCAGTGGCGGCTCCATGCCTGAATACAGAGCGATGGCCACCGTGGGGATAGGTCCTTGCTGCCTCCCTCCAGTGCCTCCTTCTGCCTTTTCTACATCTTTCAGGACATTACGCTAATTGTGATGGATGTTTCCTTTGTGCTTGTGCAGCGAGATGATGAATCCCAAATGGAAGGTAATGTGTCTGTTAAAGATTTAAAATAGCCCAGGCGCCTGGCAATCCTCTTGTTAATGACAACTCGGTTTATTGTGTGTCTACAATGGCAGGGGGGGTGCAGAGAATACGGTTTCGGGAGGCGTTAGAGCTGCAGCTGACTTGGTGCGAGAACCAGCCATTCGTGTGATGGATTTGTGCAACAGACCCAAGACCCCCAGGCTGATCCCCCATAAGGTAAAGGGACCCCTGACCATTAGGTCCAGTCATGGCCGACTCTGGGGTTGCAGCAATCATCTCGCTTTATTGGCCGAGGGAGCCGGCGTACAGCTTCCGGGTCATGTGGCCAGCATGACTAAGCTGCTTCTGGTGAACCAGAGCAGCGCACGGAAATGCCGTTTACTTCCCCACCAGAGTGGTACCTATTTATCTACTTGCACTTTGACGTGCTTTCGAACTGCTAGGTTGGCAGGAGCAGGGACTGAGCAACGGGAGCTCACCCCGTCATGGGGATTCGAACCGCCAACCTTCTGATCGGCAAGTCCTAGGCTCTGTGGTTTAACCCACAGTGCCACCCCATATGCCCACCTTAACCCCTTCCCAGTTGAGCCACCCCAACTGGCTCCAACCCCAGCACAGCTTAAGAAGGGGGCTGAACCCTTTTTTAACCACCCCCAAAATTACAGGAAAATCATGGCAGCTCTCCTTCTACAGTTTGGAACAGTTCATCTCCTTGGGAGGGGCTCCTGTGCCTGCAAATTCCATACAATTCTGCAAAAAAAATGAAAGCTATTACCTTTCTCTTTTTGAAATAAATTGAACTTTAAACATGCCTAGCGCTAAAAAGCCCGCTTTGTATCTTGCTAGGTTTCATCCAATCAGGAGGGGCTATTGGGCCTGTAAATTTCATCCAATTCTGCCAAAAAGGGAACAGGGGAGTAGGACTAACTTTTGATTTTCATGAGCAGAAGGCATGCAACTTTCTTTTTCCAAATCAATGACCTGCTTTGGACCCTGTGCTGGACCAGATAACCTCCCAAATGGATTGGATGTCTTCCAAAATACTGGAGGTGGGGTCTGAACAAATCTTGTGGTTAGTGCACACCTCCAATGGCTCATCATGTTGCTAATGTAATGCAGTGAATCTGAAAGTAGGAGGGTGGCAGTAGGATTCCCTGGGGGGGGGTACTAGGAGGCAAGTGGGTGGGAGGAATATCGGAGGTG
>JAXCMG010000067.1:1088872-1134298 GCA_034642415.1 Podarcis siculus | reverse complement strand
GACTATATTTTTTGGGGGGGGGGGACAAACGAATTCCTATCCCCCACAGATAACCTGGGGATGCATAAAAGCACACATTCTACTCATGTAAAAACACCAGGCAGGCCCTGCAAATAACCCAGAGATGCATTTAAACAAAAGAGCACATTCTACTCATGTAAAAACACACTGATTCCCGGACCATCCGTGGACCGGATTGAGAAGGCGATTGGCTGGATCCGGCCCCTGGGCCTTAGTTTGCCTACTCATGGTGTAAATGACTATCAGGCTTTGAAAAGCTGGTATCACTGGACCAAGTTCATCACTTTTGCTGAATTAATTAAACTAAATAGTTTTTATTATATTTTGAAAAATGTGCAATTAATTGTTACTTTTTAGATTTTTACTGTGTTGTTATCTTCCTCTGTGGGTCATGCAAACCACTGTTCTGAATAATGCTTTCCAAAGGGTTGGGTAGGGTGCACTGGGGGTGCATTTATGGAACCAGGGGGGCAGTGGCTCAATAAAGTTTGGGACCCACTGGTGTAATCTGTTAGGCCCTTATTATGTATTTTGTCTTTTTTATGTTTTGAACCACCCTGTGATCTTTGGATGAATGGCAGTACAGTGGTACCTTGGGTTACAGACGCTTCAGGTTACAGACTCCGCTAACCCAGAAATAGTACCTTGGGTTAAGAACTTTGCTTCAGGATGAGAACAGAAATTGTGCTCCGGCGGTGCAGCAGCAGCAGGAGGCCCCATTAGCTAAAGTGGTGCTTCAGGGTAAGAACAGTTTTAGGTTAAGAACGGACCTCCAGAACGAATTAAGTTCTTAACCCGAGGTACCACTGTATACAAATTTAAACAACAACAACAGCCCAGAATAATCCACCTTTCCAGATCCAGAATCATCCTCTCCCACTCCAGGTCTGAGGGAACTCAGGATGCAGGCTAAGGGTTTGTCCACAATTCTGCTTATCTCGTGCCTAGAAAGCATGAGCCCAAGCAGTTTGGCCTTTGACCTGCTGCTTTCCCCCGGGAAATCCACTTTTTTAGTGCTAGATCAGAGTGAACATCAATCCAGAGAAAACCTAATAGACGTTTGCTCCAATTCTGCGGTAAAGATTGGGTTTTCCTGAGGGCAAGGGGCAAGGCAAGCAAAAGTGTGGATTGGCTCACTTCTCCAACAGGCTGTCCATTGGAGGGGGGGCTCAGGCCATGGAGTTGTACCCCCAGTGTGGATAATCCGGTGTCAAGATACCTCAAAGTACCCCTGGCATTCCATCACTGGGGGGGGGGGGGGGGTCCCCTGGCAAGCCTACATATCCAAAATGTTTCCTGAACATCCAAAAAGAGGCAAGAGGATAGAGATAGAATTCTTCAAGAGGATCTTCATGAGGATCAATATGGTGGTTCCAAATATATTAGACCCCTGTAGAACTTTACTCCTGTCCCTACGAAAATTCATATTGTTCTCCCTTCTTGTCATTTAAAATGTATATAGCAGACACGTGACTGAGAGATGTACCTATACAGTTTGGGTTTTGCTTCCTTGCTTATGTACTTCTGTCAAACCATTAATAAAACAGAATTAGGGTGGGCTTCTTGAAAGACCAGCCTTCTGGGCAAAACGTCCCATTGTGAAAGGAGAGATTGAGGCAGTGCAGAGGGTGGGATAATGAAAATGCAGGCAGTTTCTGTTCCTTACTTCTCGATGCTCTTGTGTCCTTAATTATTAATTTATTCATCTAAAATTATTCTACTTATTCCATTTATAAATGGAAACCCCAGGCAGCTTGCCAGCAAACAGCGACAAAAATGCCGTTTATAATAATTAAAAACAAAAAAGGACAATAAAAGGGCAGCAAGGAAGGTTTGTTACAACAGAAAACAGCCCATACTTAAAACTCAGCAAAAAAAACTAAAAAAAAAACTCAGCTCTGGTGAGTCACTGATGCTGGTCTCCCCCCACCCATTATACCTTAGTCAGGCTCTCTCAGGGGATGAAGTCGGTTCCTTGATGGGTCTAAACCTGACCTGCCTTCAAATTCCCTGTGATTAATAGCTCATTCTATTGACCAATGTTTATTTAGTGCCTCTTTCTATTTAAATCTTTCCTCCCCCCCCTCCCAATTTCTTCTTAATGCAGCCCTGACTCTTTGAAGTCCTCACCTGCCTCTTGCACGAATTCCTAAATAGCACCACTCACTTTGCTGTTATTGTTATTGTTTAGTCGTTTAGTCGTGTCCAACTCTTCGTGACCACATGGACCAGAGCACGCCAGGCACTTCTGTCCTCCACTGCCTCCCGCACTTTGATCAAACTCATGCTGGTAGCTTCAAGAACACCATCCAACCATCTCATCCTCTGTCGTCCCCTTCTCCTTGCGCCCTCCATCTTTCCCAGCATCAGGGTCTTTTCCAGGGAGCCTTCTCTTCTCATGAGGTGGCCAAAGTATTGGAGTCTCAGCTTCATGATCTGTCCTTCCAGTGAGCACTCAGGGCTGATTTCCTTAAGAATGGAGAGGTTTGATCTTCTTGCAGTCCATGGGACTCTCAAGAGTCTCCTCCAGCACCAGAATTCAAAAGCAGCAATTCTTCGGCGATCAGCCTTCTTTATGGTCCAGCTTTGCTCGCTTTGCTCACTTTGCTGCCATGCTATAAATATCCAGCAGGAGGAGCAACGAGGCAGGGGCTGCTGTGCAAAACAGGAAGCAATAAAGAGCCAAGGGTCCTTCAAAGGTCATCTAGGCCACCAGACCTTCCACCATGGCAGGGAATCTGCAGGCAACAGCATCCCTGATCAATAGGCCAACCAGCCTTGAATGAAGACTCCTGGGGTGGGGTCTTGTTTAGGGTTTTTTTGTAGGGGGTCAAGATTTAATTTTGGAAATGCTTGATTTCGCTGTGATCGATATTAATTTCTGTCTCTTTAATTTTAGATGTTTTATGACATATGCAAGGATTGTTTAATTTTGTTGTGTGCGTTTTGATACGTTTTTATTTATTGCTTGCTACTACTTTTGTTAGAGGATGCGGGTGGCGCTGTGGGTTAAACCACAGAACCTAAGACTTGCCAATCAGAAGGTCGGCAGTTCGAATCCCCGTGACGGGGTGAGCTCCCATTGCTCGGTCCCTGCTCCTGCCCGCCTAGCAGTTTGAAAGCACGTCAAGGTGCAAGTAGATAAATAGGTACTGCTCCGGCAGGAAAGTAAACAGCGTTTCCGTTCCCTGCTTTGGTTCGCCAAAAGCAGCTTAGTCATGCTGGCCACATGACCCGGAAGCTGTAGGCTGGTGGACTCCTCGGCCAGTAAAGCGAGATGAGCGCCACAACCCCAGAGTCAGCCATGACTGGACCTAATGATCAGGGGTCCCTTTACCTTTACTTTTAATTTTGTTATGGGACGTGGGTGGCGCTGTGGTCTAAACCACAGAGCCTAGGGCTTGCCGATCAGAAGGTCGGTGGTTCAAATCCCCGTGTCCGGGTGAGCTTCCGTTGCTCGGTCCCTGCTCCTGCCAACCTAGCAGTTCAAAAGCATGTCAAAGTGCAAGTAGATAAATAGGTACCGCTCCGGCGGGAAAGCAAACGGCGTTTCCGTGGGCTGCTCTGATTCGCCAGAAGCGGCTTAATCATGCTAGCAACATGACCCGGAAGCTGTACGCCGGCTCCCTCGGCCAATAAAGCGAGATGAGTGCCGCAACCCCAGAGTTGGCCACGACTGGACCTAATGGTCAGGGGTCCCTTTACCCTTTACCTTTACTTTTGTTATATCTTTGTCATTGTGTAAATATTTTCATGTTGTGAGTTGCCTTAAGCAAGGTTTTGACTATGGGAAGATAGCGTACAAATAAACAATGAGGGTGATAATGAACACTTCTACCACACGGGGCTTGTAGAGGGGGCTGCGCTGGCGTCCCCAGATGCCCAGCCAAGGAAGCCATAGCGTAAAGCTTTTTGCTGGCTTCCTAAAGCACAGACAATAAAAGTAGAGAAGCATCTTGTTCTGCAATCAGACAGATGGCTTTGCAATTGCTGCACAAGAGATTTGGACAAGTGGGTTGGACAACCCATAATGTGCTATAATGATGGCATGTAATGGGTTGGCCCTTCCACCTGTTAGAGTTGGTCCACGCAGGTGGAGCTAGCTACAAATTCCCACCCATAGATTAAAACCAAAATGTCAAATAAACTGCAGCAGATGCGGCCAGAACAGAAGACATAGCACATAGTTACATGATGGAACTCGCTCCCACAGAAGGCAGTGATGGCCATAATCCTGGCTGGCTTTAAAAGAGGATCAGGAAAAATTAACGGAGGAGGATTAGGCTATTGATGGCTACTAGCCAGGATGACTATACTCTGGCTCCACAATCAGAGACACCAATGCTCCTAAATGCCAGTTGGGGGCAAGGGCTCTTGTGCTCAAATCCTGTCTGCAGATCTCCCAATGGAGACATCTGGCTGTCCACTGTGAAAACAGGATGCTGGACTAGATGGCCATTGGCCTGATCCAGCAGGCCCTTATAGCATTGTTATTATCCTGCGCTTGGATCCTGCTCTTATGTTAAGGGCCTCTCCCCACTCCATCATAATCATCAGGCAGGCTGGCCACCTGGCCCTGACCCAGTTGGATTGTTAAAACAGAAGAGCTTGTTTGAGCCAAGGAGCACAGAAGGGGGAAGCAAAGAGATGGTCCTTGGATGCTTCATATCTGAGTAGGGATTTGAAGCCAGCTGTCCGCCGTCAAAGCCAAGGCACCTTCACCAACCCATGGCTCTCCTTGCCTGCTCCCCATGTGGTCGTGTGCTCTCTTTCTGTGCCTAGTGAAGGGCCCATTGGAAATCGTGCCTCGCAAATCACTTGTTTTAAAAAAAAAGGAAAGGAAGAAAGCCCTGACCTGGACTGCCCCTTGACAATAGAGAATAAGCGTGGAGAGGCTGTACTTTTTGTCTGGCAGTCTCCTTAGCTGTTAGTGGTTGGATTTGCAAGACTCTGCTGGTTGAACGTTGGTTTGGAGTGCAGTAGCGGAAATGCAGGCATGGTGGAGGGGAGCAGGCAAGCAGTGCAGAGTGGCTGGTGTCTGTTACTGAGGGTAGAGGGTGCTCTGGAGTTGCTGCTTTCTTTGAGGCTGTGCAAAGCTAACATCGTACTTGTGCTGAAACATCAGGCTGGGATTCTTCTTCCTTGCCCAAACAGTACCATAAGCTTTGTTCATCACTAGGCTATCTAAGGGAGATTTGCATCCAGCCAGCTGCCCCGTGTCTTCCTTTTGGTTGATAGAAGAGTGCAGAGTAGCAAAATATGTGTGCCAAATAAAGGGCCAAGGGGGAGATATGGCCCTCTTGGAGCCGGAATAGTTTTAGAAATGTTAGAAGACACACTCCAAATGGGTGCACATTTGCGGTGGGGGGAAGAGAGAAGGGAAGCAGAATTACTTGCTTGTTGGGAGTGCAACCAGAGCTTTGCAGAATTTCAGATTCCTCTGTCCTCCTGTTTCATTAAAAGCCATGTCCAACCCTCCTGAAACGTCACCTAAAACCCAGAGGTGGGTGTCTTGGTTGCGGCCTTTTGTAGTGCCGTGCCCACGACGTCTTTGGGATTATTAATTATTATCTTGTTTCTACAGAGCAGACCTGGGCTGTGCCTTGTGCAAAAGTGAAATAAGGATTGTGTTGGCCGCGAGAGTTCTAATAGCACAAGGATGGAAGACTGAAGAAACCCCAACTAAAGAATCATGGCAAGAAAAATGGATGGACTATGCAGAACTGGCAGAACAGACATATAAGCTACGGGACAAGGATAACTGTGACTTTAAAGATGAATGGGAACCCTTTACAAAGTATTTGAAGACGCAACAAAGCGAACTGGACTCCTTGGCTGGCTTTGAATAAACATTCGCAAACTTTTTATTGATAATAATCAGCTAAATAGTTTGAGGGTCTATACAACTTTGTAACATGCAGAAAACAGCATTTTTAGAGAAATCACAGACTGGAACTGAGGGAAGCCGGGGGGTGGGGGTGGGTGGGTTTTGTGTGGGAGGGTGGGGGGGAGGGAGGGGGAAAAGGGGAAAAATAAGGATGATATGTTTTTGGATAACATGTTCTAATTTTGAATAAAAAATAAGTAAAAAAAGAAAAAAGAAACAAGGATTGTGTTAGGTCACTCGGTCATGTGGTGTAGAGGTTAAGAGCAGTAGACTCATAATCTGGTGAACCGGGTTCGCTTCCCCGCTCCTCCACATGCAGCTGCTGGGTGACCTTGGGCCAGTCACACTTCTCTGAAGTCTCTCAGCCCCACTCACCTCACAGAGTGTTTGTTGTGGGGGAGGAAGGGAAAGGAGATTGTTAGCCGCTTTGAGACTCCTTCGGGTAGTGATAAAGCGGGATATCAAATCCAAACTCTTCTTCTTCTTCTTCATGGCAAGAGTAGGGGAAAGTGTGTGGTGAAGCAGCCTACAGCAAATACAGCTATTAATTCAGGACCCTGGACAGAGCACAAAGTAGGAGGGCAGACGGAAACTCAGGCCCACACTCTCCCTCCTTCCAGGAGCTGAGTGTGTCCATCATAAGAACATCAGAACATCAAAAGAGGCTGCTGGATCAGGCCAGGGGCCGTTCTAGTCCAGCATCCTTTTCTCACAGTGGCCAACAGATGCCCCAAAGGGAAGTGCGCAAGCCCAAAGGTTTCCTCCTGTGGTTTCCAGCTGCAGTGGTACCTCGGGTTAAGTACTTAATTCGTTCCGGAGGTCCGTTCTTAACCTGAAACTGTTCTTAACCTGAAGCACCACTTTAGCTAGTGGGGCCTCCTGCTGCTGCCGCGCCGCCGGAGCACGATTTCTGTTCTCATCCTGAAGCAAAGTTCTTAACCTGAAGCACTATTTCTGGGTTAGCAGAGTCTGTAACCTGAAGCATATGTAACCTGAAGCGTATGTAACCCGAGGTACCACTGTACTGGTATTCAGAAGCATTACAGCCTCCATAGGCATCCTGGCTAGTAGCTCCTCCAAGAATTTGTCTAATCCTCTGCTAATGGCTGGTGGCCATTAAATCCTCCTATGAGAACAAATTCCATAAATGACACTTTCCCTGCTGGTTCTTTCTCCAAACATGCAACCATTTATTTATGCGTTTGTTAAATTTCCTTACCGCCCTACATCTGAAGATCACGTAGCAATTTACAATATGGAAACACAAAAATGCATAATAACGAACAATAACAATAACCCCATGGTTTAAAAGGCCTTTTTAATCAGCCAAAGGCCTTGAAGATGTGGAATGTTTTTACCTAGCACCTGATGATAAGTAGGGATGCGGGTGGCACTGTAGGTTAAACCACAGAGCCTAGGACTTGTTAATCAGAAGGTTGGCAGTTCAAATCCCCGCGACGGGGTGAGCTCCTGTTGCTCGCTCCCTGCTCCTGCCAACCTAGCAGTTTGAAAGCACATCAAAGTGCAAGTAGATAAATAGGTACCACTCCAGCGGGAAGGTAAACGGCGTTTCTGTGCGCTGCTCTGGTTTCTCCAGAAGCGGCTTAGTCATGCTGGCCACATGACTGGAAGCTGTACGCTGGCTTCCTTGGCCAATAAAGCGAGATGAGCACCGCAACCCCAGAGTTGGTCACAACTGGACCTAATGGTCAGGGATCCCTTTACCTTTACCTTTAATGATAAATAACACAGATGCCAGACGAGCCTCCCTGGGCAAAGGACTCTGCAAGTGAGGAACCACCGCAGAAAAGGCCCGTTCTTGTGTTGCCACTCTCTGGACCTCTCACAGAGGAGGCACACAAAGAAGGGCCCCAGAGGAGGATCCCAGGGTCTGGGGATGTTCATATGGGGAGAGGTGGTCCTTTAGGTATTGAGGTCCTGGTGCAGAAAAAGAAAGTTCAGCCAATGCTGTTTACAGGGTGAAATTGTATGAGCAAAATTTGTCCCTGCTGAAGAGCAATGACACTTGTTCAGGAGCATATCAAAACACCAGCTGACTAGGCGGGGCCAAACTTGTTGTGTTAAATAGGTGTAGACCAGAGCTCTCCAAACTTTCCATGTTGGTGACACACTTTTGAGACATGCATCGTTTCATGACACAGTAATTCAGTTTTACTAGCAAACCAGCCCATGAAGGAGCACAGGGAGCATTCTCATGACACACTTGCACGCTGCAGCTGACACATTAATGTGTCGCGACACAGTTTGGAAAGCTCTCCTGTAGACCATGGAAGAGGACAAGGCTTGCTTTGCTTCCTGTAGGCCCCACTGTCTGAAAGGTTCAGAAGACAAACATTCCACCATCAAAGCTCAGAAAGTGGGGGTTATTCCACACACACACACACACACACAACAAGGATCAAGGCATTCCTCTGAACTGGGACACCATCTGGCTCCACAGGATTGACATTGATTGATGGCCTCAGGCTGCCTTCTGATGCCACACTCAGCCCATGCCCACCTGTGGCTTGCAATCAATAAGACAAGAGTTGTCCGCAAAAGCAAACAGTGGAAAATGGTTTGGAGGCAAAGGCTGTGTTTGATGTTGCAGCAAGTCAGGATTGTCAACAAAGCTGAGCGCAGGCAGGGCTGCCGCCCCCACTCTTGCTCTTGAGCCCTCAAGCGTCCATTAAACTCATCTCTCATCATCTGCAAAAAGAACAGCATTTAACCCTGGCATTATTTTGGGCCAAGTTAATGCCCAGTGCCCTTTTTCCTTCACCTCTTCTCAGCCTGAGTTTCATGGGTGGTGGTTGTTGTTGCTGCTGCTGTTGCTATTATAATAATAGTTTGCTTTTCACCCTAAGTTCCCAGGGTGGGCTACAGCCTTAAAATACAAAATATAGAAAACACCTTACAATTACACAGATAAGGTGGGTCCCAAGAACATACACCAGAAGTGTGTCTTCAGCATCCTTCATCAGCTGTGTCACGAAGGTACCAGACATATTTCTTGTGGGATGTGAAACACAAGAGCAGTCAAGTACAAAATTCCTAGAGTGAACATGTTTACACATGGGGAGGAATGTTTGTCCAGCCAGCAGGTAAACTTCCTGTTTCCTTCTGGGCTGGGACAGACTTCCTCTGCACGTGACTAGAGGTGGGTGTGGCCTCACCTGTTCAGGTAACGACAAAAGCACAGGGAAGGGCAGCCATCTCCCTCTTTTTGGCTACATGCATCGAAGAAGCAACATATGCTTAGCCAAAGATGCCCTCTTGGCCTCCAGCCAAGAGAGGACAAAGGGACTGTCTTCTTATGAGATAGTTTCCAGGTATATGTTACTTTTCTAAGCTAAGTCTGCCTTCTGGGATCCTATTGTGAACAGAATGATATGTGAGTAAACTCTTTTTATACTTTTATAGAAGACTGTGTCATGTCTTATCTTTTATGAGGGAATAAGAGGGAAATACCCAGAGCAGTTGAGGGATGCGAGTGGCGCTGTGGGTTAAACCACAGAACCTGGGACTTGCCAATCAGAAGGTCGGGGGTTTGAATCCCCGCGAAGGGGTGAGCTCCCGTTGCTTGGTCCCTGCTCCTGCCAACCCAGCAGTTTGAAAGCCCGTCAAAGTGCAAGTAGATAAATAGGTACCACTCCGGTGGGAAGGGAAACAGCGTTTCCGTGCGCTGCTCTGGTTCACCAGAAGTGGCTTTGTCATGCTGGCCACATGACCCGGAAGCTGTGCGCCGGCTCCCTCGGCCAATAAAGCTAGATGAGTGCCGCAACCCCAGAATTGTTCACAACTGGACCTAATGGTCAGGGATCCCTTTACCTTTTACCTTTTTACCAGAGCAGTTATTATAGAGGCTTTAGCGAGCCTGAGCAAACACATCCGCTGCAACTTTAAAAAGGGGAACATTACTCTGCTTAATTGTGGAACTTGTTAACACAAGTTGGAAAAGGATATAATCGAAAAATATATCCTCTCCTGCATCCCTGAACATCCCCACATTTCTGTGGGGAGGTAGCTCCACCGCTCAGGGGCGACCACAGAGAAGACCCTCTCCTGGGTCATGCCACCCCCTGAACCTAGTGGGCACAGTTGGGGGGGGAATGGTCCTACAGGCCAACTCTGACCCCCTGGTAGACCAAGCTTGCCCCAAGGGCTGGAGACAGCTAACCACTCTGCTTGCTGGCCAAAGGCAAAGGTGGATTCGCGGTAGGTGGACCCATGGCAGCTGTTGTCCCTGGCAGCTGCCATTGTTTCAGGTGCCTGTGAGCAACCCTGACCCTTTTGCCTTCATCTCCAGAGTGTTTTCATTAGGTATCACAGGGGAAACACCGGGCAAGGCAAGAGGATTAGACAAACTCATGGAAGAGAGGGCTATTGATGGCTCCTAGCCAGGATGTCTTCCACAGCTGGAAACAGCAATGTTTCTAAATACCAGTTGCTGGAAACCACAAGAAGGAAGATGCTCTGATGCTCAAATCCTGCTTGCAGCTTTCCCATTGAGGCATGTGGTTGGCCGCTGTGAGAACAGGATGCCGGACTGGACAAGGCACTGGCCTGATCCAGCAGAGCTCTTCTTAGGTTTTATGATAGGCAGCAGAGCAACAAAGCTCTGGGAGACGTTGTGCTGCTGAGCTTTACAGCTCCCAACTTCCCTGGAAGAGGCAAACACATTATTTTGACATGCTTTGGCCCTGCCCATAAGTGAAGGACCGGCCAAAGCAGCGTGTGTGCACTCAGCCTACAAATTGCCTTCATAAACTACCCACTCCTGCCACGACGCAGACTCTGAGATATTGTTCTCCAGTTGCTGGAGCAACTTGAACCAATTCTCAGGTGGGAAATGGAAGCAATTTTCTAAATGGAAAGTTGTGCACGCCGACATTTCTCTGCAAGGAAGCAGGGTATGGGGAGAATCTGCAGTTTGGTTAAAGGTAAAAGCGAAGAGAGACCCCAAGAAAAGAAATAAAGGTCTCAGTAATTAGCTGTTTGGGTAATGTGATACATGGACATATCGGCATACAGTGGTACCTTGGTTCTCAAACTTAATCCGTTCCGGAAGTCCGTTCCAAAACCAAAGCGTTCCAAAACCAAGGCGCGCTTTCCCATAGAAAGTAATGCAAAATGGATTCATCCGTTCCAGACTTTTAAAAAGAACCCCTAAAACAGCAATTTAACATGAACTTTACTATCTAACAAGACCATTGATCCATAAAATGAAAGCAATAAACCTTGTACTGCAGTCACACAATCAATCCATCAGTAGCTGAACTGGGTTCCACACAGTCACCAAAACCAAACCAAAAAGCCACAAAAACGCAAAATAAATTGCAAAAACAGACAGACCTCAGCATAACACTCAAAACAGAAACGTGGCACTCAAAATGGAGCATGTTCAGTTTCCAAAAAGAGTTCACAAACAGGAACACTTACTTCTGGGTTTGCAGTGTTTTGGCTCCAAGTTGTTTGAGTACCAAGGCGTTTGAGAACCAAAATACCTCTGTATCTGACAAGCTAAACAGCCACTGAGGGGGAAAACAGCACAGAGCCCAGCTCAATAAAAGCCAAGTTGAGCCACCTGCCCCACCCCCGCCCTCCAGGCTTCATTCATACAGGAGCAAGTTGCCAAGGGAAGCAGAGTCTCCTGTTGTTTTGATCCCATTGGGAGAGTCACCCCATACTCTTGGTTACAGTGCCTCATAGGTCCATCGCATGCCTAGACCACAGGTGGGGTCCTAGCCCAGAAATCATGCGTCATCTAGCCCACCCCTCGCATGGCCACCTGGCAGTCTTCACTGAGGTTGATGCTCCAGCCCAGGGATAGGCAACTTAAGGCCCGGGGGCTGGATGCAGCCAAATCACCTTCTCAATCCGGCCCGCGGACGGTCCAGGAATCAGCGTGCTTTTACATGAGTAGAATGTGTGCTTTTATTTAAAATGCACCTCTGGGTTATTTGTGGGGCATAGGAATTCATTCATTTCCCCCCAAAAAAAGATAGTCTGGCCCCCCACATGGTCTGAGGGACGGTGGACTGGCCCCCTGCTGAAAAAGGTTGATGTCCCCTGCTCCAGCCGATAGGAACAGAGAAAGCCACATTATACCAAATCAGACCACTGGCCCATTTAGCTCAGTGTTCCCTACACTGACTGGCAGTAGCAGCAGTTTTCCAGGGTTTCAACCAGGGGTCTCTCCCAGCCCTCCCTGGAGATGTCAACTGGGTCTGAACCTGGGACCTTCTGCCTGCAAGGCAGACATTCTACCACTGAGCTATGGCCTTCCCTAAATCTGCATCCCTGGGTGGTAGCAGTAGCCATGGAGAAGTATTGCCCCTTTAGGCCTCATTCAGTCCATCCACATTTCCCCCAAATGCACCTGCCGATCGGGTAAAGGTAAAGGGACCCCTGACCGTTAGGTCTAGTCATGGCCGACTCTGTGGTTGCGGCGCTCATCTCGCTTTATTGACCGAGGGAGCCGGCGTACAGCTTCCGGGTCATGTGGCCAGCATGACTAAGCCGCTTCTGGCGAACCAGAGCAGCGCACAGAAACGCCGTTTACCTTCCCGCTGGAGTGGTACCTATTTATCTACTTGCACTTTGACGTGCTTTTGAACTGCTAGGTGGGCAGGAGCAGGGACCGAGCAACGGGAGCTCACCCCGTTGCGGGGATTCGAACCGCCGATCAGGTAGGGGAAGATGAATCGATGACTGTGGAGGAACAGTTGGAAGGGCTATTCCTTGGCCAGTGAGGCACCCTGTCAGTGGATCAGTGAACTCCACTTGGATTGGCTCCATCTGGAACGCCTTACAGCAGTCAGGAGGGCTCCCAGCACCCAACAGCTAATGGGTGCTGGGAGCCAGCGCTTTGAAAGCCAGCACTTAGCAGCTGTCGGGTGATTGGCGCTGGCGGCTGACCTTCCATGGGACTCAGACTGGGAGCCTCTATCATGTCATCACCTGATGCCACAAAGATGTCATAAGCTCAAAGTTGACCCTGGGGGGCCACCACCGGTCAGGTCTCACCCACGAACTCCAAGTGGCCGTTCAGAAGGTCATATTGGGGGTTTTTTATATTTTGCCATATTGTGGTTTTATGTTTGCAGCTGGTTGTTGCTGTTTTTTAACACCTGGACTTTTACACAGGAAAACGTGGGAGAGAGCAATTAGCAGCAAAATTGTTTAAAACGGCAATTCCCACCTTTACTAATGGCATCACCTTGTAGTAAAGCAATGAAGGGATCCACCTTGTGCGGCTGGTATCTAGGGGCTCTTGTTTACGCGACACCTTGGCAATGCAGATTTATGCAAATTGGATCCCAGCTGCTTTGCACTTCATTAAATAGCATCTCGTTCCAAACATGTGAGCCAAGCCCTGAAAAGCTCTCTAATTTGATCAACAGCCTGAGTTTCCCCCCACCCACCCCCCAGCTCCCTGGAAGGATTGCAGCTCAAGAGCCTTTAGCAAAGTCTCTGGATGGAATATAAACAAGGAGACTTCGGTGGTGGGATCCTGCATGACAGGAAGGGGGGGGCTGGGCACACCATACTTGGATCCAGGCCAACAGAAGGGAAGGCGTTTCTTCATTAGGAATGGAATTGAAAATAATACTGTCACTATCATAATATAAATCGCAGTTGCAATGGCATTTGGGAATACTGTGCCCAGTCCTGGTCACCTCTCCGCAAAGGTTCAGAAAAGGGCAACCAAAATCAGAAAGAAAGGTAGGTTGCAGCATCTTATTTTATTTTTAGTTTAGAGGAAGGAAAGGAGAAGAAGAGGCAACACAATAGAAGTTTATTAAATCAAGCGTAGCATGGAGAAATTGGAAAGCAAAAAGCATTGTCCCCCCCCCCCCCCAACATCAGAACTGGTGGGCATCGAAGAAAGCTGAAGGTTGGAATAATAATAATAATAATAATAATAATAATAATAATAATAATAATAATAATTTATTATTTATAGCCTGCCCATCTGGCTAGGTTTCCCCAGCCACTCTGGGCGGCTTCCAACAGATCACTAAAATACAATAACCTATTGAACATTAAAAGCTTCCCTAAACAGGGCTGCCTTCAGATGTCTTCTAAAAGTTTGGTAGTTGTTTATCTCTTTGACATCTGGTGGGAGGGTGTTCCACAGGGCGGGTGCCACTACCGAGAAGGCCCTCTGCCTGGTTCCCTGTAACCTCACTTCTCGCAGCAAGGGAACTGCCAGAAGGCCCTTGGCGCTGGACCTTAGTGTCCGGGCAGAACGATGGGGGTGGAGACGCTCCTTCAGGTATACTGGGCCAAGGCCGTTTAGGGCTTTAAAGGTCAGCACCAACACTCAGAACAGATGAAAGAACGGATTTCTTCAAGTGCTGCGTAGTTAATCTGTGGAACTCGCTGCTGCAGGAAGCAGTGAGGGCCTTGAACCTAGATGGCTTTGAAAGAGGATTAGACAAAGTCTCTTATTCTCCTTTTCTCTAAACTAAAAAGCCCCAAATGCCACAATCCTTCTTGGTGGTGGAGTCGCTCCATCCCATTGAACATCAGAGTTGCCCCTTTTCTGAACCGTTTCTGAGGTTAGCATGAGACTGACGTTCTTCAAGCCAATGGAGAGAGAGAGAGAGAAACAGCAGAGAGGGCGAATTGCATCTGCCTCCCTGATTCCTTAAGAGGCCATTTCTTTTTTCTCTCTCTCTCTCTCTCTCTCTCCCCCCTCCCCCCCTCAATTTGAACGTTTGTATACAAATGCCATAATGATCAGGGAGGCAGAGGAAACAGCAGCCGGTTCCTGCCACTGGCCTCTTCTCCCTCTATGATTTTGGTGCGCACTAATGACAAATGGGTTTAAGCACAGCAATTTTCCAACCATTTCCTTCAAATTGACAGCAATTTCCACCTGGCCTCAGCACAAAATTGTGAGTGAAAACTTAGGTTGTAATGTGGTTCGGTTGGGCAGGCAGGAGACGGTGAGAAGGGAGCAGACCAGGCAGAGCTCTGTGTGTCTGTGTTCGATACGATAATCTTTATTGTCATCGTCCCATACAGAACAACAAAATTGTAAAATCTACGTAAGACATTCAAAACCCAACAGGCCTGCTATCCCAGCAATCCCAACCTGGTTAGCCCCCTAAAAACTCTGATACCCCATTTTTAAATACAATATACTCCCATTTTGTTGTTGTTTAGTCGTTTAGTTGTGTCCGACTCTTCGTGACCCCATGGACCAGAGCATGCCAGGCACTCCTGTCTTCCACTGCCTCCCGCAGTTTGGTCAAACTCATGCTGGTAGCTTCGAGAACACTGTCCAACCATCTTGTCCTCTGTCGTCCCCTTCTCCTTGTGTCCATCTTTCCCATCATCAGGGTCTTTTCCAGGGAGTCTTCTCTTCTCATGAGGTGGCCAAAGTATTGGAGCCTCAGCTTCAGGATCTGTCCTTCCAGTGAGCGCTCAGGGCTGATTTCCTTACAGACTCCTTAAAGGTAAAGGTAAAGGGACCCCTGACCGTTAGGTCCAGTTGCAGACGACTCAGGGGTTGCAGCGCTCATCTCGCTTTACTGGCCGAGGGAGCCAGCGTTTGTCCGCAGACAGCTTCCGGGTCATGTGGCCAGCATGACTAAGCCGCTTCTGGCGAACCAGAGCAGCACACAGAAACGCCGTTTACCTTCCCACTGGAGCGCTACCTATTTATCTACTTGCACTTTGACATGCTTTCGAACTGCTAGGTTGGCAGGAGCAGGGACCGAGCAACGGGAGCTCACCCTGTTGCGGGAATTCGAACCGCCGACCTTCTGATCGGCAAGTCCTAGGCTCTGTGGTTTAGACCACAGCGCCACCGACGTCCCAACTCCTTACACTGCCTTTAAAACCAAAATCGCATTTGGGTAGAAACTGTTTCTCAGGCGGCTAGTCCTAGTCTTTCTAACCCTGTAGCTTCTTCCAGTGTTCATGTGTGAGTTACAGTCCACTCCCTTCCCAGAAGGAAAGAGAAGGGCTGGGAGGGATCTGAATTTCAGATCTCAAATTCTTCAACCTCCATCAGCCTGGAGAGGGCAAACACCCTCCTGGAGATCACAGGGATGGGGAGGGATGTTCAGGTGGGAGGGGAAGGAAGTTGAGATGCAGTTTCTCTTTGATGTGGTGGACAGGTGACTCCCCTGTGAAAAGAGTTGCTTTTCAGTCCCAAGATGACTAAGAGGAGACACGATAGGAGTTTATAAAATTATTCATGAAGTGGAGATATGCTTCAGAGATCCAGACCGTGGAGAGCTCCAAGAAATTAATAAATATAATTTGGACTATAATTTGATCTTCTTTATTATAGTTTTTTATTTTAACTGGATTATGACTGGATATTTAATTGGATGTTTTTCATTGGAAAATCAATAAAAATGATTTCAAAAAAAATTATTCATGACGTAGAGAAAGTGGATTACAGAGGTAAGTATTTCTCCCTCTCTTTCATAACACCAGAAGTTGCACACAGCCGATGAAGCTGACTGCTGGAGGATTCAAGGCAGATTAAAGAATGACCGCTCCCTGCTTAAAACGGGGGGCGCCCTTTGCGTGGACACGTGCAGCCCTGGATCTGGAGTGGCCCCATCAGCATAAGGCTTTGCCTTCCCTCAGGTGGGATACCTGGAGGTCCCCGCCTACCTCAGTGAGTTGTCCAATCCCACCTGGGGGAAGCGTTGCCAGGGAAACCAGGCCAGGTAGGGGGAGGGATTACCTGCCCACACAATAGAGGGAGGATCTTACCTGGTAATCCTCACTTGGCTCCAGAGCTTCTCCCACCCTACCCACCCTCAGTTAATGTCTTCTCTTGCAGGTTAACTTTTCTTCATAGGTTTTGTAGGTTAACCTTTCTCCACAGGTATGCGGGGGCTGCTACGATAAGGTCACTGTCAAAGGGCCAGAAAGGAATTTCCCTGCATTGGCAGGTTTCGCCTTTCCCATAGCAAAACGTCACAACTTTGGCGGTATCAGGCCTTGGGCGGAATCCTTTAGTCCATCTTCCTCTTTGCGGCGGCGATACCAGGGTTCCCCGTTAAAGGGGTTTCTGAAGGGAGGCTTTGACCGTACGCCGAAAGGTCGTCATTGCTCTCCCCGTTACGGCGGCGTAACGGGGGCGGCTATCTCTGCTTGAGCATATGTTCTCCAGAGCCAGCCCATCCCCCCCCCCCCACACACACTGGATAACCCTGAAGCTCCCTAGGTCCCCGGCTGGGGACTGGGGAGGGAGAACGCCCAATGCCTGAGCCAAGGTCTACCCACATTTGAAATTTAATAAAGTTGTGGCCAATTTAATCCCATAGCACGTTGTCTAGAGTCGTTATTCCACATGACGGGGGGGGACCACTCGGGATCTGGGGACTCCGCCTGTCCACGCAAAGGATTTCTGCATGCAGTGCAGAGTAAAACGATGGAACTCCCTCCCACAGGAGGCAGAGATGGCCACCAGCTATAATAATAATAATAATAATAATAATAATAATAATAATAATAATAATTTATTACTTATACCCCGCCCATCTGGCCATGCCTTCTCAGCCACTCTGGGTGGCTTCCAACAGAATATTAAAAACACAAAAAACATCAAACATTAAAAGCTTCCCTAAACAGGGCGGCCTTCATATGTCTTCTAAAAGTCAGATTGTTGTTTATTTCCTTGACATCTGATGGTAGGGCGTTCCACAGGGTGGGCACCACCACTGAGAAGGCCCTCTCCCTGGTTCCCTGTAACCTCACTTCTCGCAATGAGGGAACAGCCAGAAGGCCCTCGGCGCTGGACCTCAGCATCTGGGCTGAATGATGGGGGTGGAGACGCTCCTTCAGGTATACTGGACCGAGGCCATTTAGGGCTTTAAAGGTCAGCACCAACACTTTGGGTGGTTTTGACCTTTAAAGCCCTATGCAGCCTAGGACCCACGTACCTACGGGACCGCCTCTCCTGGTATGCCCCGCGGTGTACCTTAAGGTCCATAAATAACAACACTTTAGAGGTCCTGAGCCTCAAGGAGGTTAGAATCATAGAATCATAGAGTTGGAATAGACCACAAGGGCCATAGAGTCCAACCCCCTGCCAAGCAGGAAACACCATCAGAGCACTCCTGACATATGGTTGTCAAGCCTCTGCTTAAAGACCTCCAAAGAAGGAGACTCCACCACACTCCTTGGCAGCAAATTCCACTGTCGAACAGCTCTTACTGTCAGGAAGTTCTTCCTAATGTTTAGGTGGAATCTTCTTTCCTGCAGTTTGGATCCATTGCTCCGTGTCCGCTTCTCTGGAGCAGCAGAAAACAACCTTTCTCCCTCCTCTATATGACATCCTTTTATATATTTGAACATGGCTATCATATCACCCCTTAACCTCCTCTTCTCCAGGCTAAACATGCCCAGCTCCCTTAGCCGTTCCTCATAAGGCATCGTTTCCAGGCCTTTGACCATTTTGGTTGCCCTCCTCTGGACACGTTCCAGTTTGTAAGTGTCCTTCTTGAACTGTGGCACCCAGAACTGGACACAGTACTCCAGGTGAGGTCTGACCAGAGCAGAATACAGTGGCACTATTACTTCCCTTGATCTAGGTGCTATACTCCTATTGATGCAGCCCAGAATTGCATTGGCTTTTTTAGCTGCCACGTCACACTCTTGGCTCATGTCAAGTTTGTGATCAACCAAGACTCCTAGATCCTTAGATTGGTTTCAACTAGGGCCAGGGCCTTTTCAGCTCTGTCACAAGAGACTAGGGCCCTGTGGGACTTGGCCTATTTCCTCAGGGCCTGCAAGACAGAGCTGTTCCACCTGGCCTTTGGTTTGGACTCGGTCTGACCCTTATGTTTCCCTCCCCTTATGGTTTTGATTTATGGGCTACTATTAAACTGAGGCTGCATTTTAAATTGCATTTTAACCTGTATTTAAATTTGGGGGTTTTCCCCCCTCTCTTTTTCCCCTATTATGTTTTTACTGTGATTTTATTGGTGTTAGCCGCCCTGAGCCCAGCTCTGGCCAGGGAGGGCGGGGTATAAATAAATATTATTATTATTATTATTATTATTATTATTATTATTAAGGATTACAGATTCATGGAGGAAGAAAGGGCTATTGATGGCTACTAGCCAGGACGACTCTGCTCTGTCTCCACATTCAGAGGCAGCGATGCTTCGGAGTACCAGTTTCTGGAAGCCACAGAAGGGGAGAGGGCTGCTCTCGCACTCGGGTCCTGCCTGTGGGTTTCCCACTGGAGCACCTTCTTGGACACTGCGGGAACGGGATGCTGGACCAGATGGGTCAATGGCCTGATCCAGCAGGCTCATTCTTATTCTCTCATGAGAGGCACGGACAGGGTTTGTGGGCCTGCTTTTCCTCCCCCAGCCCATCCAACTTGCATTATTCCCTAATAAATTTCCCTGTTGACGCAGCCATCATGTAGCTCATTACGGCTGCTCCAGCGCATGAATTATGTGGCTCAGTTTCCTACAACTACAGGGATATTTATGGCAAGTCCATACTGTTTCTTAGGGAGATATTGATTTGTTAACAACTGAATGGCTATAGGGCCATTAAATCAGAGCAGTTGATCATAAACTCCTTGCATTAACCAAAGAATAGGTTTACTTTTATGTTTTTATGATGCTTATTTATTGATGAATTTGGGGAGAGTGGAGCCCAGACAGAGAGGGAAGGGGAGGGAAGGAGGGAGGGAGGACTGACTGATCTATGGGGGGAAAGGGGTCCCCACTGCTGCACATCTGCTGCTTGGCTGTGCCTTTGGGCTCTTCTGTACTTTTGTCTCTGCTGTGCTCTGTTGCTTTTCAAGACTTTTCTCACCCACCTTCTGGGTGGGGCATAAACAGACCAGGGCACCTTGTGCTCTCGAAACATCATAGAAGCTACACTTTCAAGTCAGAGAACAGAGATGATCAGATGCTGGGAGGCAGAAGAGATAGGAATCCCCTGACACACAGCAGGATTCCAAGTCATCCATCGAAAAGGTGTTAGGACAGGGGTCAGCAAACGTTTTCAGCAGGGGGCTGGTCCACTGCCCCTCAGACCTTGTGAGGGGCTGGACTATATTTTTTGGGGGGGGGGGGGAAATGAACGAATTCCTATGCCCCACAAATAACCCAGAAATGCACTTTAAATAAAAGCACACATTCTAGTCATGTAAAAACACCAGGCAGGCCCCACAAATAACCCAGAGGTGCATTTTAAATAAAAGGACACATTCTACTCATATAAAAACACTGATTCCCGGACCATCCGCGGGCCAGATTTAGAAGGCAATTGGGCCAGATCTGGCCCCCGGGCCTTAGGTTGCCTGGTGTTTTTACATGAGTAGAATGTGTGCTTTTATTTAAAATGCATCTCTTGGTTATTTGTGGGGCATAGGAATTCGTTCTTTTTTTTTCTTCCCAAAATATAGTCCGGCCCCTCACAAGGTCTGAGGGACAGTGGACCGGCCCCCTGCTGAAAATGTTTGCTGACCCCTGGCCTACACCGTTAGAGGTAGCAATGTTTCTGAACACCACAGGAGGGGAGAGGGCTCTTGGGCTTCGGACTTAAAGAACTAAAGGAGCATGGGAAATTCCCATTTGATGCACCCCAAAATGGCCATTTCGTTCTGTGGAAAAGAGTGCTCGTGTGTGTGTGTTTGCAGCAATTAATCAATTATGTTACTGAGGCATAAATCCTGCCAGGCCACACTCAATTCAGTTACGAGCATAGATGAATCCATCATCTTGACAGTTTATGTTCTCCAACATATAAAAAAATATGGCAGAGGCCGACTGAGCCACACACCAGCAGCGTCCAGATTCTCCACTCTTTATTCCTCCAATCAGCACAAGCGAAAGCAAGGAAATTGGACGGCCAAATATCAATATTTTAATTCATTCTATTACCATTGTTCACTCTTCGCAAAGACTTGGGCTTAACCTAAGCCGCCTTCCTCAAGTCAAAAGAAAATATTATTACATGGCACCCCGATCTCCAGTTAGTGAGAGAATCCAGGGGTTCGGGTTTGTTTTCCTTGGACTGAAGGTGCGTGGAGACTGCGGCATCTTTAGGATAAAGGTAAAGGGACCCCTGACCATTAGGTCTGGGGTTGCGGCACTCATCTCGCTTTACTGGCCGAGGGAACCGGTGTACAGCTTCCAGGTCATGTGGCCAGCATGACTAAGCCGCTTCTGGTGAACCAAAGCAGCGCATGGAAACGCTGTTTACCTTCCCGCCGGAGCGGTACCTATTTATCTACTTGCACTTTGATGTGCTTTCGAACTGCTAGGTTGGCAGGAGCTGGGACCGAGCTACGGGAGCTCACCCCGTCTCGGGGATTTGAACCGCCGACCTTCTGATCGGCAAGTCCTAGGCTCTGTGGTTTAACCCACAGCGCCACTCGCGTCCCTATCTTTAGGATATATGGTTTTAATTACAACCTGGAGGGGCTCACAGGATCAACACCACAAAAGATCTTGCTTCTCCATTAGTCACAGCTTAGACCCAGCACAGAGCAAGCAGGTCTCTGTGTCTCCAGCTTCCAGCCTGCTTCCAGCTCAGCCCACACACTCTGCACGTGATATTGTTCTCCTAGCTAGCAGCTAGGTGATGGGGGTGGAAGAAAAGCCCACCATTAGCTTAGAGGGCCCCATCACTTAGTTGTAACCTTTGCAACCTGGCTTATATTTTGGGATGCCAATAAGGACACTTAAGTAGCTGTTATGTACTAAGCTGTTATGTACTAGCAGTTCGAAAGCACGTCAAAAGTGCAAGTAGATAAATAGGTGGGAAGGTAAACGCGTTCCGTACGCTGCTCTGGTTCGCCAGAAGCGGCTTAGTCATGCTGGCCACATGACCCAGAAGCTGTACACCGGCTCCCTCGGCCAATAAAGCGAGATGAGCGCCGCAACCCCAGAGTCGGCCACGACTGGACCTAATGGTCAGGGGTCCCTTAGCCTTTGCCTGTTATGTACTAAGCTTGGATCCTAGAACAATAGGCAAGTAGGATCCTAGAATGCAACAACTGATTGGCTTGCAGGAAAAGACCAATCAGGCTCCAGGAGGGAAGCAGAACCAGCCCATCAGACAGGACTCATTGTGTAAATAATGTATATAAAAGCCTGAGGTTTGGGGGGCAATTCAATCACTGTTTTACAAGCTGCAATAAAGAGCATGAAATCACTATAGGACTCTGAGTATATTTCAGTAGCCAACAAAGGTCACTGTTTTACAAAGAAACTTGTCTGGCTAGTTCAGCAACAGACTCCTCTGTTAGATTCTAACCCTCATTGACTACAGGACCCCAGGAAGTGGAAGGGGCTCAGGGCATCATTCAGACTGACCCCCCAAATCCACATCATTTATTCCTTCTGCTATCATCTCCTTATGATGGTTACAGAATCAAAGGGGTCTCTACAATATTTCTTTTCTTCATTTATTTGGGACATTTCTTATCCTGGCGGTTGTTAGTGACTGGGGGTGGCCACTGAGACCACATAACACTGGTCCTGAAAGACCTACATTGGCTCCTTGTACGTTTCCGAGCACAATTCAAAGTGTTGGTGCGGACCTTTAAAGCCCTAAACGGCCTCAGCCCAGTATACCTGAAGGAGCGTCTCCACCCCCATCGTTCAGCCCGGACACTGAGGTCCAGCTCCGAGGGCCTTCTGGCGGTTCCCTCCCTGTAAGAAGAGAGGTTACAGGGGACCAGGCAGAGGGCCTTCTCGGTGGTGGCACCCGCCCTGTGGAACGCCCTCCCAGCAGATGTCAAGGAAATAAACAACTATCTGACTTTTAGGAGACATCTGAAGGCAGCCCAGTTTGGCAAAGTTTTTAATGTTTGATGTTTTATCGTGTTTTTAATATTCTGTTGGGAGCCGCCCAGAGTGGCTGGGGAAACCCAGCCAGGTGGGCAGGGTATACATAATACTTTAATTATTATTATTATTAGAATTGTTAACAAATATTTAAAATGGCTTCGGCCCGGACTATCGGAAGGGCAGTATTCTCCCATACAGACATGCCCTGGCTCCAAAATCTTTGGGGGATTAGCTTTTTGGATTTTATCTGTACTTTGTACTTTTATCCGCAAGCCACCTTGAGTCCCAGCCTGGTAAAATGTTAGGATTGTCATCACCATTTCAAAGTACAGTTAAAAATTGAGCAGCCAGAACATGTAAGTGTGTCAGTCTATGTACGAGGCAAGGAAAAGACGGCCCTTCTTTCCCCCTCTTCACAAATGAACTCGGAGTAAACCCCTTCATGGCTACTGCCACCACACACAAACCCTGCCCCATTGAGGGTTATTAATTGATCTATTATTATCTGTGCGGTTTGCTTTTCCCTTATTATTACCGTTTTGGCATCATGTCAGGAACTGCTTCGTTCCTTTCAGGGGAGGAGAGAGATCGTAGCTGATTGTTGTTTGCTGTCTAAAGGTACGGGGGGAGGGGATTCTCCCGGGAAGCCAGCTGATAATTGATTTGTAGTTATTAAGGAGACAATTTACTTCACTCCAATAACAGGCCCCTGCTGAGCCCAGCGCCAGCTAATGCTGTTTCTTAGATTAACAGAAACAAACAAACAAGATGGATTAGGACCCACCAAGCCCTCCGGTTCGGAGGAGCCACTACCCTGCTGCACAACTGGTGGCCGGCAGAAGGGGCTGGGAATGTGGGGAGAGGGAACCAGTCCCCCTGGAGGGTTCTTATCTCCCGCTTGGACTACTGCAATGCGCTCCACGTGGGGCTACCTTTGAAGGTGACCCGGAAACTACAACTAATCCAGAATGCGGCAGCTAGACTGGTGACTGGGGGTGGCCGCCGAGACCACATAACACCGGTCTTGAAAGAACTACATTGGCTCCCAGTACATTTCTGAGCACAATTCAAAGTGTTGGTGCTGACCTTCAAAGCCCTAAATGGCCTCGGCCCAGCATACCTGAAGGAGCGTCTCCACCCCCATCGTTCTGCCCGGACGCTGAGGTCCAGCGCCGAGGGCCTTCTGGCGGTTCCCTCATTGTGAGAAGCCAAGTTACAGGGAACCAGGCAGAGGGCTTTCTCGGTAGTGGCACCTGCCCTGTGGAACGCCCTGCCACCAGATGTCAAAGAGATAGACAACTACCTGACATTTAGAAAGCATATGAAGGCAGCCCTGTTCAGGGAAGTTTTTAATGTGTGACATTTTAATGTATTTTTAATCTTTGTTGGAAGCCGCCCAGAGTGGCTGGGGAGACCCAGCCAGATGGGCAGGGTACAAATAATAAATTATTATTATATTATACTATTATTATTGCAGAGGCAGATTTAAGGGAGCGTGACCAGATCCGTTGCAATGGGTACAGGGCCTGGGGCACCTGGGACACTGCAACTATGATCTAGAACAGGGGTCAGCAAACTTTTTCAGCAGGGGACCGGTCCACTGTCCCTCAGACCTTGTGTGGGGGCCAGACTATATTTTGGAGAGAGAAAAATGAACGAATTCCTATGCCCCACAAATAACCCAGAGGTGCATTTTAAATAAAAGGACACATTCTACTCATGTAAAAACACACTGATTCCCGGACCATCCGTGGGCCGGATTGAGAAGGCGATTGGGCCGGATCCGGCCCCTGGGCTTTAGTTTGCCTACTCATTGTCTAGAATGGAGCATGAGAGGCAGAGAGGCACTGGATTTTGACTTTGCATAGGGTGGCTGCTGAAATTTGAGACTGGGAAGCCAACACATGCCCCTTGACCATTGGGTTTCGGTTATTCAGGAAACAGTTGCAAGGCAGAGAAAGCCACTCTAATTGCCTCCCTCTCTCGTAACACTAGAGCTTGCGAGCATCCAATGAAATTGAGTGTTGGAAGAATCATGACAAATGAAAGGAAGTCCTCCTTCATGCAACACAGAGTTAAACTGTGGAACTCCCTCCTACTGGAGACAGCGGTAGCCACCAACTTGGACGGCTTTAAAAGAGGATTAGACAGATTCATGGAGGAGAGGACCACCGATGGCTACTAGCCAGGGCAACTGGGCTCTGCCTCCACATCTTGAGGGAGCAATGCTTGTTATAACCCAGAGGAGGGGAGAGACTCCATCAGACAAGGCCTCCTTCCACCTGCCTTGCCCCACCCTCTTGTCTCTGCTTCTCAATTTGTATTGTCTTATTTTATGTACTGTGGCTTGCCATTGTTTTATTGATTATAGTTTAGAAATCGCCGTATTTTTCGCTCTATAGGATGCACCCGACCATAGGACGCACCTTGTTTTAGAGGGGGAGAACACCTGTTAAATCTCCCCCTCTCTGCGCAGCACCCCTTCAGCGAAGCAGCAGGAGAAACAGAGCCCCTTCCATTTCTCCTCCCGCTTAGCTGAAGGGGTGCTGCGCCTTAGCTGAAGGGGCACCTACCCTTCAGCGAAAGGAACCCGAAGCCTCTGGAGCACAGCGGGAACTCGTGCTGCGCTCTGAAGGCTTCAGGCAGCTATCCCTGAAGCCTGGAGAGCGAGAGGGGTCGGTGCGCACCGACCCTTCTTGCTCTCCAGGCTTCAGCGAAAGCAACCCGAAGCCTCCGGAGTTCAGTGGAAGTGCTTCCTCTGCACTTTGGAGGCTTCGCGTTCCTATCGCTGAAGCCAAGGAGCCTGCATTCGCTCCAAAAGACACACACACATTTCCCCTTAATTTTTGGAGGGGGAAATGTGCATCTTATAGTGCGAAAAATACAGTATTGTAACTGTTGAGTGGATTTCTGTTTAACTTTTACATGTTGTTCCTATTATTTAATACTATTCTAATGATTACTTTTTTGAAGCGGGTTGCCTATTTTAAAGATGTTTTATTACTACATTTTTGTACTGCACTAGATTGTTATAAGGTGTAAATTGTTTGTTTCTTCAGCTTGTAAACCGCCTTGAGTATTGTAAGATAGAAAGGCGGCATGCAAATTAAAAATGATGATGATGATGCTCAAATCTTGCTTGCAGCTTTCCACAGGTATCTGGTTGGCCACAATGAGAACAGGACTAAGCTAAATGGCCACACTGATTTGGGGGATAAACTAGCAGCAACAGTAGCTTCATAGAAAATCCCACATGCACTGAGTGTATCACTAGGCAACCCTCAAGAGGGACATTCAAGTGGCTTATTAAGAACATAAGAATAGCAGCAACAACAACAAAAAAACCCTCAAGAATTTGCAAACAAGCTCAAGTCCTTCCACCATATTTGTGGGAGATTACAGAGAAGGAGCTAAACAGGTGGAGCAAACTGAATTTAACACTTTTAATCCCGTTAAATCAAAATAGCACTTATACCCAAATCTACTCATCTTTTTTTAAAAAAAATATTTTTTATTGAATGGTTTTATGTTACAAAAAACAATACAGCCATACTACCACTAAATATAATTACGAAATAAAAATTACATACATCGATATTTAGTTTGTTATTTGTTATTTACAGTCTTATTTCCTTCCAAACATGGCATACAACAACACACATATGTGCAGACACCCACACACCCACACCCGCACACAAAATGATAAGTATGAAAGTAAATATTTTTTCCCCTTTTATCTTCCAAAGTATTTTCTTCAACTTTGACTTCCTGTCAAGTCCCTTTGCATATGTTTTATCTTACATTTGAATGTACACTAAATCTTTTTTTTTATGTCCTACCCACTGAAATCCCAACAAAGGGTCTGAAATTTGTCAACGCAAGATGGGAAAGTTTGTTTTTGATAGCAGGAGACCAAGAACACCTAAAACACAGAGATTCTTGCAACTCTGGGATGTGGGTGGGGAGGATGGGTCCCACAACCGGAATTGTATGATGAACTTGTTTTTATTTTTTTTAATATCCTGCCTTTTACCCAGGCTGGGACTCAAGGTGGCTTACAGATAAAATAGAAACAGCTAAAAAAAGAAAGAAATAGCAAAAAAGCAGTGAAATATTTTGTGTGTGTGTGTGTGCGTGTGTGTGTTTGATTAAACTTAGAAACTTGCCCTCTATATCACCTGACCCGATATATTCACCTACTCAAGGGCTTTGGTGGGACGCGGGTGGCGCTGTGGGTAAAAGCCTCAGCTCCTAGGGCTTGCCGATCGAAAGGTCGGCGGTTCGAATCCCCGCGGCGGGGTGCGCTCCCGTTGTTCGGTCCCAGCGCCTGCCAACCTAGCAGTTCGAAAGCACCCCCGGGTGCAAGTAGATAAATAGGGACCGCTTTCTAGCGGGAAGGTAAACGGCGTTTCCGTGTGCGGCTCTGGCTCGCCAGAGCAGCGATGTCACGCTGGCCACGTGACCCGGAAGTGTCTCCGGACAGCGCTGGCCCCCGGCCTATAGAGTGAGATGGGCGCACCAACCCCAGAGTCTGTCAAGACTGGCCCGTACGGGCAGGGGTACCTTTACCTTTACAAGGGCTTTGATCTGCAGAACCTTCATTGTTGAAGCTGCCCCATAATACCTGTTCTGCATTTCCAGCTCTGCAATTCTATGATTCTATGGTTATCATCCTCATGGGGAGGCCGGGAGCAGAAGAGGGCCCGATCCAAGCAGCGGGAGCTCCTCCTTTGAGGAAAAGCTGCTCAGGACGGACTTGGAGGTCCAGGCGCATCTCAGCAAGTCGGTCCTGTCCTCCCTTGCGCAGCTGGCTGCTGCCATCTGGTGGCTGAGTTCGGGAAAGCGCCCTCCTCTCTGTCGAGACTGATGTGGGTCAGCCTGAAACGGCATCTCTTCCTCACCTTTCGTGGTCCTGTTTCTACACCTCTGGAAGATTTGCACAAAGCGCAGCAAAGAAAGAGCGTGTGGCCTCCTGAGAGAAGACAAGACCCTGTCAGCAAGCAACACTCTTGCTCAGAGACCTGCACTGGCTGCAGATCTGCTACCAAGCCGAATTCAAGGTGCTGCGATTAGTATAAAAAGGTAAAGGGACCCCTGACCATTAGGTCCAATTGTGGCCGACTCTGGGGTTGTGGCGCTCATCTTGCTTTATTGGCCAAGGGAGCCAGCGTACAGCTTCTGGGTCATGTGACCAGCATGACTAAGCCGCTTCTGGCGAACCAGAGCAGTGCACGGAAACGCCGTTTACCTTCCCGCCGGAGTGGTACCTATTTATCTACTTGCACTTTTGACGTGCTTTCGAACTGCTAGGCTGGCAGGAGCAGGGACTGAGCAACGGGAGCTCACCCCATCGCGGGGATTCGAACCGCCAACCTTCTGATCGGCAAGTTCTAGGCTCTGTGGCTTAACCCACAGCGCCACCCGTGTCCCTATTGCGATTAGTATATGGAGCCCTTAACGACTTGGGGCCAGTTTGCTTGCGAGATCACCTCGCCCCACCTTTGCTGGAACTTGGTATGTAGTTTAGTGGGACAGCATCCACACTTGGGAACTCCCTGCCTATTGACACCAAGCAGATGCCTTCCCTTTACTCTTTCGGCACCTGCTAAAAACATTTTTGCTTAGGCAAGCCTAAACAAATGTAGTACAGTATGCTGATATGTTTTAACCTAGTTTTTAGCTTATTGCTGATTTTAATTTTTTTAAAAAATCAGCAATAAGCTGAAAACCAGATTAAAATATATCGGCATACTGTACTACATGTCAGGCTGCTAATATGTTTTAATCTGCTTTTTAGTTTATTGCCGGTTTTCTTTTTTTCTTCTTCTTTTTTCTTTTTTTGCAAACCATAGGTAAAGATAAAGGAACCCCTGACCGTTAGGTCCAGTCACAAACGACTCTGGGGTTGCGGCGCTCATCTCGCTTTATTGGCCGAGAGAGCCGGCGTACAGCTTCCGGGTCATGTGGCCAGCAGGACTAAGACACTTCTGGCCAACCAGAGCAGCGCACGGAAACGCCGTTTACCTTCCCGCTGGAGTGGTACCTATTTATCTACTTGCACTTTGACGTGCTTTCGAACTGCTAGGTTGGCAGGAGCAGGGACCGAGCAACGGGAGCTCACCCCGTCACGGGGATTCGAACCGCCAACCTTCCGATCGGCAAGCCCTAGGCTCTGCGGTTTAGACCACAGTGCATATTGAGGTTTTATTACAATTTAACCGGAATACTGAGGTTTTCTTTTAGAAAAAACAACTTGGACATTAATATATTTTGCCTCAAAGAAAAGCACAATGACAGATCTTTCCATGACGCAAACCACTTTTTATTGAAAGGTAAAAGTTTGCATTTGGCACACTTTGGAACAATTAATGTGATTTTTGCTGCCGTGTGCATGCTGATCATTGGTCTAACCTTGGCTCATATTTGGTAAGCTGTTCTTGAAAGAGAGCTGCAAAAACTAAGATACTGGGAATGATAGTTCCTCAATTTCTATTCGAGAAACTCTTTTCTTTGCGTTTCACCAAGTTGGGCAACGCTTTTGTGGTTGGTGTCAAAGTGCCGCCTGACACTTGATGTGCGACACACAACACTTTCATTACACAGAAGACATAAGTCTTTCCCATTGCGTTCAGTGAGCTTCCACTCTCTGTTCTTGCACTTTTTTTTGTCCTGTATTCCTTTTTGGGTGTTTCAGACTTGGAGTCTACAAAAACACAAAATTTAAAAAATAATAATGAAGCACCTAATACAAAACTGGGGACGCGGGTGGCGCTGCGGGTTAAACCACAGAGCCTAGGGCTTGCCGATCAGAAGGTCGGCAGTTCGAATCCCTGCAATGGGGTGAGCTCCTGTTGCTCGGTCCCTGCTCCTGCCAACCTAGCAGTTCGAAAGCACGTCAAAGTGCAAGTAGATAAATAGATACCGCTCCAGCGGGAAGGTAAACGGTGTTTCCGTGCGCTGCTCTGGTTCGCCAGAAGTGGCTTAATCATGCTGGCCACATGACCCGGAAGCTGTACGCCGGCTCCCTCGGCCAATAAAGCGAGATGAGCACCACAACCCCAGAGTCGGCCACGACTGGACCTAACGGTCAGGGGTCCCTTTACCTTTAATACAAAACTATCCCTGTGTCTGCGTCATGACGGCAAGCCTCGATTCCTCTGGCTTTCTAATAACGAACTCTGGCGAACTTGGTGCTGGGGCGATGGCATTTGTGCCCAAACAGAGGGCTTTGAGTGCCCCTTCTGGCACTCATGCCACAGGTTCGCCACCACTGCTGTAAGCTAAAGCCTGCCTTCAGGGATCCAAATGTGAACTGAATGTGAGTAAACTTCTTGTTATACTTTTCAAAGAAGCTTCTTCTTCTTCTTTTTAGTATATCTTTATTGATTTAAAAGAAATACATTTATAGGAAAACAGACAAACAAAGAAATAAACAAACATAGAATCAAACAAACAAATAGTAGAAAAGTCAAACAAACAACCACAAAATAAGAAACAACAAAATTAAGAAAACTAACATCATTTATACTCCCGATACCGAAAGCAATCATAAAACTTATAGAGAAAGAAATTAAAAATGACTTCCAATTAAGCTCACTGTACTTTATCTATCAATTATCTTATACCGCACAGTTGCATATTTCTTATATAGTTTCTTTTTACCTCCCTACGAACTTATATTTATACAATACAAGGATCAGCCTAATTCTGCCAAGATCTTTCCTTTTATACCATAGTTTTTAAAGTATTCTTTAAAGATTCTCCAAGCCTTATAGACTTTTTGTTTTGGTTGGCCTCTTATCCTTCCTGTCGCCTTCGCTAGCTGCAGATATTCTGCCATTAGGATTTGCCAATCTGCCGTGTTGGGTATTGTTGTATTTTTCCAATTTCTTGCTACTAAAATTCTGGCCGCCATTATCCCGTACATGAACAATGTGCTTTTCGATTTCCCTATTTTTTTTGGCAGGATGCTTAATAAGAATATTTCTGGCCTTTTTTTAAATGTAAATTTAAATAATTTTTAAAGTTCTTCATATATATTACAGTGGTACCTCGGGTTAAGTACTTAATTCGTTCTGGAGGTCCGTTCTTAACCTGAAACTGTTCTTAACCTGAAGCACCACTTTAGCTAATGGGGCCTCCCGCTGCCGCTGCACGATTTCTGTTCTCATCCTGAAGCAAAGTTCTTAACCCGAGGTACTATTTCTGGGTTAATGGAGTCTGTAACCTGAAGCGTATGTAACCTGAAGCGTTTGTAACCCGATGTACCACTGGTATTACAAAATACACAAATGTCTGTACACTTCCACCACATATGCAAACAAGACCCAATTTCTCTGTTACATCTCCAACATGTAGCTGATCTGTTCTTATACATTTTAGCAAGTTTTTCTGGAGTTTGGTGCAATGTACATCATCTTCATGGCGTTTTCCCTGAGGTTATAACAGGTCGTGAATTTTATATTTCCCCTCCATAATTTTTCCCATTGTTCTATGTAAATATTATGACCCAGATCTTGCGCCCATCTCACTATTACGGCTTTCACTTTAAAAGAAGCTTCTTGTGTCTTTATTCTTTTTTAGGAGGGATAAAAGAGGACTTGCCAGGAACCGAACCCAATCTGAACAAAGCCAGATTGGATTGCTTAAGTAAAGAGACTAAAATGAATCTACCAACTAGCTTCCTGCTATATATTGGGGAATGCACTCTGCTGCTGACTCACAAGCGTGAGTAAGAAGAATACTGTTAAATCAACATATCCTCTCCTAGTATCTGCAACATGGGTAGGCAAACTAAGGCCCGGGGGCTGGATCTGTCCCAATCACCTTCTAAATCCGGCCCCCGGACAGTCCGGGAATCAGTGTGTTTTTCCATGAGTAGAATGTGTCCTTTTATTTAAAATGCATCTCTGGGTTATTTGTGGGGCATAGGAATTCATTAATATGTATTTTTCCAAAATACAGTCCGGCCCCCCAGTCGGTCTGGGGGACAGTGGACCGGCCCCCTGCTGAAAAAGTTTGCTGACCCCTGATCTATAACATTCCCACAGTCAGGTATATCTCAGTCATTGTGAATGAGGGGCCGTCCAACATTAGAGCAGCCCCCAAACACACAGCTTCCAGGTACAGCTTTTATTGTTTTTAAAAAAACATGTGTGTTAGTTGTGATTCCTGCATTTGCAGGGGTTGGACTAGATGACCTTTGGGGGTACCTTCCAACTCTACAGCGATATGATTCTCTGCGGGGTAGTTGAGCAGCTGTGTTTGACGCCAACACAAATGTCGCAGGAACCGCTCCATCAGTCTTGTTAAACTGACAGCCACGTCCCAGATGCTGCTTGAATCCACAAGGAGTGGGATAACTGGCAGAAGGCAACATTTTAAAGAACAAAATGTTGCTGCTGGAAAAGTGGGAAGTGGCAAGGACCTTGGCTACAACCGTGACAGAAGTTTGGGAGGGTTTTTCTTTCGTTCCACCACTTTTCCCGGGAAAACCCACCGTTCACTGCCGAATTAGAACAAACGTCAATCAGGTTTTCTGCAGATTGACGTTCGTTCCGAATCAGCAGCAAACAGCGAGTTTTCCTGAGCCATGCCTAGACATCATGGGACAAACAGAACAAATCCAGAGACAGACAGAAGTGCAGATCATGAGCCCTTCCATAGCTGTCAACCGTCCCTTATTTGGCGGGAAACTCCCTTATCCCAGTGCCATGTCCCACTGCTGTCCTGGACTGATGATGTCCCTTACATTTCCCGGGTTTCATGCTCCCCGGCTTGGGAGGGAAGCAGCCGCTTGGGGTCCTCCACCGCGAGAGAGAGAGCACGCACGAGCTGCCGCCTCTCCGTCTCTCCCTTTTCCCCCTCAGGGGCGCGTTGTGAAAGACAGGTGGCGGCGGGCGGGTGGGCAGCCCCTCTTTTGTGAGACTTCCGCCGCGCTGCCAGGGGAAGCCGGAGGTGGCAGTGGTGGCCTGAGGGAGGAGGAAGAGGAGGGGATGGGGAGGGACGCAGAAGGGCGGCGCTTCAGCGGCCGCGGCGGCGCCTCAACTGCCTTGTGGATGGCGTGGGCGAGAGTCTCTCTCCCTCCTTCTCGGGTGGGGAAAGGCCGATAGAACTCATAAGCAAAGCAAAATCCCTTATTTTGGCTGCTGATCCCTTATTTTCAAGGCTGCTGGTCCCTTATTTTCAATTCTGTAAGTTGACAGCTATGAGCCCTTCATAGGTTATGCTGTCAGCAAAACTTGCTTTCAAAGGAGCTGGCAGACATTGTTCAGCTGGGAGGTGACACTGAGGGTGGGCTGCTGCCTTAGAAACCCTCTGCTTGGGTGAGAAATTGCAGTCAAATATAACTGGCCAGCTTAGGGCTAGGTAATGCATGAAGGGCTTAAGGCCACAGAACTGTATTCCTAGGCTTTTAGGTCACGCCCCCTAAGCTCCAGTGAAGAAGGAAGTGAAAGTGTCAAGGAGCTGTCAAGAAGCCAGGTCATCCACAAGGCAGGCACACACAGTGGTGGAGGAAGCCACTCGGGCACCTGGGGCGGCCCACCCAGGGGCAGGGCGAGCCACCCAAAGGGGCAGGGCAAGGGCAGGGCCTCCGGAGTCTGCCTGCCTCCTCCCACTCAGCTGCCCTATAGCTGGGGGGCGGGGAGACAGCGGGCAGACCATTTGGGCAGCGTGGAGCCTGTGTGCGCCCATGCCCACGCGTCTCTCCCAGTGCTCAGGTGCGCTGCAGGCCCCACGGTGAGTGCCGCCCAGCATTTTGTCACCCACCCGGGGCAGACCGCACCCACCACACCACACCCCTTCCTCCACCCCTGGGCACACACAAACACACACACGGAAGGCACAGAAGACAATTAGCTTTTTAATAGCAGAAAGCAACAACCCAGCAATATCCCTGGTTTGTCTTAACTGAACAGAGGCCTTGCTGAAACTAAGCCCTTCTACCTCCAGCCATAGCTGTCAACTTACAGATTTGAAAATACAGTGGTGCCTCGCAAGACGAAATTAATTCGTTCTGTGAGTTTCTTCGTCTTGCGAATTTTTCGTCTTGCGAAGCACGGTTTCCCAAAAACCTCAAAAAAGGCTACCACACCGCATGCTATGAGTTGCTCTTGCAAGACGTTTTCGTCTTGCGCAGCAAGCCCATAGGGAAATTCGTCTTGCGAAGCAACTCAAAAAACGAAAAACTCTTTCATCTTGCGCGTTTTTCGTCTTGCGAGGCATTCGTCTTGCGAGTTACCACTGTAAAGGACCAGCAGCCTTGAAAATATGGGATCAGCAGCCAAAATAAGGGATTTTGCTTAGTTTATGCACGTCGGGGCTGCAGTCGTCCTGGCGCGAGGAGTTCCATCGGCCCTTCCCCGCCCGAGAGAGAGGGAGGGAGGGAGGGAGGGAGACTCTCGCCCACGCCACCCGCGAGCCCGGCATGTGGCGGTTGTGGCACAGCCACTGAAGCGCCGCCCTTCTGCATCCCTCCCCATCCCCTCCTCTTCCTCCTCCCTCAGGCCACCTCCTCAGCCGCCGCTGCCGCCTCCGGCTTCCCCTGGCAGTGCGGCAGAAGTCTCGCAAGAGAGGGGCTGCCTGCCTGCCCACCGCCACCCATCTCCTCACGATGCGCCCCTGAGGGTGGAAAGGGAGAGACAGAGACGCGGCAGCTCGTGCGCGCACTCTCTCTCACGGCGGATGACTCCGAGCTGCTGCTTCCCTCCCGAGCCGGGCGAGCATGAAACCCAGGAAATTTAAGGGACATCATCAATAAGGGACAGCAGCAGGAAACGGCGCTGGGATAAGGGAGTTTCCCGCCAAATAAGGGACGGTTGACAGCTATGCCTCTAGCTTTTCAGTCTGAATCCCTCCCAAGGTGACATCTCCAGAGCTCTTGGGAGGCTGGCTCCCACCATAATTCTTCATCCAGCCAGTCCAAGCCCTCCCTGCAGGGCTCTTGGGCTGGTGGCCCCCAGCTCTCCAACCAGGCCCTGACAGAAAGCTTCTTTCTTCATTCTCCTCCACCCTGTGAAGCCAACCAGGCAATACGTCTGGCCTCAATCACCTCAAGCCCAGACTATGTATTCCGAAGTATTTACCCCCCTGTATTTTGTAGCTCAGTAATCTTCTATTTGTGTTCTTCCTGCTGCTGCATGGAATGAAACATGAATCTGACCTTTGGTATTGGTAAGGAAAGCATTTAAATTTACTGATGGTGTGGTCTGTTCATTGTGAGGGGGTAGAGAGGGGAAGCACTGCAAGCCAACTAAATGGGATATTTAAAGCATCTAACATATTCCTCACTCTTTACTGTGAATCACATGATGCTGTGATTTTAATATTCTGCTGCGGGCTCTCTCTTGCCAGAGAGTGTGTTTTACCTCTGTGCTTTGGATTTAAGGATCCAGCCTAATTCTTTTCTTAACTAACCTGACACGGGTTATATACTACCCCACACTTTGAAAGCAACTCTTTCTCTATTGTGGGAAACAGGGTGTTCGTCTCTTCTCCTCAAACTTGAACCTGAGCCAGACAGTGAAATTTCCCTTATTGGCCACTAGGTGGGGGTCATTAGCCAAGGCCAGAAGCGCAAAAACTGATGCTTCTAGGTACATGAAGACGTCGGGTGCTTTGAAAGGAGCCAAGTTTGGGGCAGGCAGGGAGCATTACGACCCAGCATTAAAAACTGGGGACTTTCCTCCGCCCCCATGAGGCCCCCCTAAACCACCCCAGGAAGATTGATTCTTATTTCTTTAATTGTAGCCCTCCTTTTTCTTTTCTTTTTTAAAATATTTTTTATTACGTTTCTTTTCATAGTTTTATACGTTCCAAACAGTACAAATAAAACAGAATACAAGAAACAATTTTTTTTTTTAACAAAAAAGAGAAAATAAAGATTGTAGATATGTAATAGTTCAACTTTCAATAAATCCTTATTGGACTTCCCCGCACCTTCCAGATCTGCGTTATTTAAATTAACAATGTCAGCAATTTGATACCTTATTTCACACCTTGTTATGACTTTCAATTATTATGTATCCAAATTCAATATGTTGTATCTCAATTTTAAAACCTTTAAAATAAACATAATATACTTGGTTCACATTGTCTCCTTTTCTCATTTATCACTTATTTTACCATTTGCTTAATCATATTTGCTAAAGCATAACGTTTCCTAATCATGCACTGTCTTAGGATTCATACAGCTTATAATATTTTTGCAGATAGTCTTTAAATTTTTTCCAATCCGCCTCAACTGATTCTTCGTCCAAATCTCGGATTCTGCCGGTCATTTCGGCTAATTCCATGTAGTCCATCAACTGCGTCTGCCATTCCTCCAGCGTGGGTAAATCTTGTGTCTTCCAGTTCTTTGCAATGAGTATTCTTGCTGCTGTGCTAGCATACATAAACAAAGTTCTGTCCTTCTTTGACACTTTCTGGTCTACCATGCCCAGCAGGAAGGCCTCTGGTTTCTTAGGGAAGGTATACCTAAATACCTTTTTCAATTCATTATAAATCATTTCCCAAATTGTAGCCCTCCTTTTTCGCAGACCAGGACTCAAGGCGGCTTACACAAACTGAAACAACACAGACAAATTGCAGAAAGCTAAAAGGCGCTCCTGTTGCTCGGTCCCAGCGCCTGCCAACCTAGCAGTTCGAAAGCACCCCCGGGTGCAAGTAGATAAATAGGGACCGCTTTCTAGCGGGAAGGTAAACGGTGTTTCCGTGTGCGGCTCTGGCTCGCCAGAGCAGCGATGTCACGTGGGCCACGTGACCCAGAAGTGTCTCCGGACAGCGCTGGCCCCCGGCCTATAGAGTGAGATGGGCGCACCAACCCCAGAGTCTGTCAAGACTGGCCCGTACGGGCAGGGGTACCTTTACCTTTACCTTTTAAAAGAAGATAACAGTCTAAAAGCAATTGAACTCTAATAGAATTAAAACAGTATGGGGAGGGGACCCCAAATCTATTAAAAAGACAGATAACAAAAACAGTACAGCACTATTGAAAAGCCCTACTAGTTCTCAAAGGGACGCAGGTGGCGCTGTGGTCTAAACTGAGCCTAGGGCTTGCTGATCAGAAGGTCGGCGGTTCGAATCCCGGGGTGAGCTCCCGTTGCTCGGTCCCTGCTCCTGCCAACCTAGCAGTTCGAAAGCAGGTCAAAGTGCAAATACAGTGGTACCTCGGGTTATATACACTTCAGGTTACATACACTTCAGGTTACAGACTCCGCTAACCCAGAAATAGTACCTCGGGTTAAGAACTTTGCTTCAGGATGAGAACAGAAATCGCGCAGCGGCAGCGGGAGGCCCCATTAGCTAAAGTGGTGCTTCAGGTTAAGAACAGTTTCAGGTTACGAATGGACCTCCGGAACAAATTAAGTACTTAACCCGAGGTACCACTGTAGATAAATAGGTACCGCTCCAGCAGGAAGGTAAACAGCATTTCCGTGCACTGCTCTGGTTTCACCAGAAGCGGCTTACTCGTGCTATCTCCGGACAAACGTCAGCTCCCTTGGCCAATAAAGCGAGATGAGCGTCGCAACCCCAGAGTCATTTGCGACTGGACTTAACGGTGAGGGGTCCCTTTAAGGTAAAGGGACACCTGACCATTAGGTCCAGTTGTGGCTGACTCTGGGGTTGTGGTGCTCATCTCGCTTTATTGGCCAAGGGAGCCGGCGTGCAGCTTCTGGGTCATGTGGCCAGCATGACTAAGCCGCTTCTGGCGAACCAGAGCAGCGCCCGGAAACACCATTTACCTTCCCGCCGGACCGGTACCTATTTATCTACTTGGACTTTGATGTGCTTTCGAACTTCTAGGTTGGCAGAAGCAGGGACCGAGCAATGGGAGCTCACCCCGTCGCAGGGATTCGAACACCCAAGCTTCTGATTGGCAAACCCTAGGCTCTGGGGTTTAACCCACAGCGTCACCCGCATCCCTAGGGGTCCCTTTACCTTTTTGCTAGTTCCCAAAGACTTGCTGGAAATGAAATGTACTCACCTTCTGGCAGAAGGGCAGCAAAGAGGGAGCCCATCTAGGTTCTCTAGAAGAAGCAAGGAAAAGGGTTGTGCCTGTGCCCTGAGGTCACTTTCTCTTGCACCACACCTGCAGTCAGTCGTCTGTGGGGGAAACCAGTCTTGGGAAAGAGCTGCCTTAACCTCCTATCCAACACAGCCTGCTGGTGGTGCTAGTCCTCAGTGTGCCTGTATGCCATGCAGTGGGACGCCCTGAAGAGCAAGGGGCTCTCACCATAGCAGCCTCCTTTGCCGTGCCCGCTTCTAAAGCCACACAAAGAAAAATGAATTCTTGGCCTGTGTGGACACACGGCAGCTTTAACACCAGGCAGATTCTTTCTTCCACTCCCCTTTGCTTAACAACTAGTTCTGATGGGCTCAGAATTAACAGGGCATACCGGTAATTCAGGGACGTTGGGCATTTTCAAAATAAAAGTGGCAGCTGAACACTTATGCTAACTGAACTCTTCTGGTCCCCTGCAGCCAGTGTTTTTATGGCTGCGAAATGCTTTGATATATATTTCAACGACGCAGTGGTATACAAATTTTAGAGACAGATATAACAGGGGGCAGAAGGCTGATCGCCGAAGAATTGATGCTTTTGAATTATGGTGCTGGAGGAGACTCTTGAGAGTCCCATGGACTGCAAGAAGATCAAACCTATCCATTCTGAAGGAAATCAGCCCTGAGTGCTCACTGGAAGGACAGATCCTGAAGCTGAGGCTCCAATACTTTGGCCACCTCATGAGAAGAGAAGACTCCCTGGAAAAGACCCTGATGTTGGGAAAGATGGAGGGTACAAGGAGAAGGGGCCGACAGGGGATGAGATGGTTGGACAGTGTTCTTGAAGCTACCAGCATGAGTTTGACCAAACTGCGGGAGGCAGTGGAAGACAGGAGTGCCTGGCGTGCTCTGGTCCAGGGGGTCACAAAGAGTTGGACACGACTAAATGACTAAACAACAACAACAAATAACAGGGGGCACTCAAAGCTCCTCCAGCCTCCATCTTCCCTGGCATCTGCTTGACCTCCTCGTGCAAATGGCAGCGCAAGGGCAACTTTTTACGCTATCGAATCCATGTTTGTCCAATCAGCAGAGAAGAGGGGGAGCGAGTCAATAGTGCCCTGGGCAAGGAGGAGAGCTTTTGGTCACACACACCCAGGGTCAGTTTTGCAGGGACCCCCAGAAGGTTTATGCGCCCTAGTGCAGGTGGGATGCTAAAGGCCCTACAAAGACCCAGGCAAGTGTGTGGCTTATTCGCAAGTGACCAGAGCCTCGAGCGAAATGCCCTTCTTTGCTTCCTATTTAAGAGTTTTCCTGCTCTTATCGGTTTCAAAGCCATTTCTTGAGGACACGTTTGTCTGTATTTATGATGCTGAGTTCCCACAAGTCACAGGATAGCCAATTATTAGAAATAGCTATTGATTTCCGTAGAAATTAGTTACCGTACATCTACGGCAGCTGAAGGTTTGTGCATATTTGATAAGTAGTTGCATATAAATATTTTATGCTATAAATTTCCTTCGCCCTTAACTTTTCGTTAGTAAGAATGTGTAAGAATACTTCTCAGGCAATATTTCTTTCTTCCTTTTTAAGCCAAAAGATTAGTTTGGAGCATATATGTATTTTATGTATTTATTTTGAATAGATGTGCAATCCATCATTACTGTCTTGAATTTTATCTTCCTTAGTGGGCCATGCAAACTGCTGTTCTGCATAACACATTTTACAGAGTAGGCAGCACATTCCCTCCAACATTATAGGGACATTTCTCACTCCCCACAACTGACCCTCCTCAACACCCCATTTTGCCCCCCACCCCACAGAGCCCCCCACCCCGGGGAAAGTGCCACCACCACGACACCAACTGGACCCCCACCGTCCAGAAAAAAACTCCTCTAATCCCTATTTTATTTTATTCTTAGTTAGATTTACAAAAAGAAAACCACACACCAGTAAATAAATTTTAGGAAAGGGAAAAATTAGACCCTGACACACAAAGTACCATACTTTTTGTGTATAAGACTATACAGGTTTTTTTACTGTAAATTAATGTGCGAGTGATTGTAACCATCGGGTTAGTTTTTTACTGCTCCCCCCCCAAAAAAACCGCAACAACCTTTGTCAACCCCGCCCCAAAGCTCAAGAACTCTCGGAAACCCTCCGTAAAAAAGCTGAACAACTTCATGCCATTTTTCCTCAACAACTTTGGGCCGTCCTCTCCCCAAAAAAGCGCAACAATTCTGGGCCATTTTCTTAATTTGGAGTCCTCCAAAATAGGGGGCATCTTATACAAGGGGGCGTCTTAAACACCGAAAAGTAAGGTAAAGGTAAAGGGGACCCTGACCATTAGGTCCAGTCGTGGCCGACTCTGGGGTCCCTTTACCTTTATTATACCTAAAGGGACGCGGGTGGTGCTGTGGTCTAAACCACTGAGCCTAGGGCTTGCCGATCGGAAGGTCGGGAGTTTGAATCTGGAGTGAGCTCCTGTTGCTCGGTCCCTGCTCCTGCCAACCTAGCAGTTCAAAAGCACGTCAAAGTGTGAGTAGATAAATAGGTACTGCTCCAATGGGAAGGTAAATGGCGTTTCCGTGCGCTGCTCTTTTTTTTTTCTTTTTTTTTGCCAGAAGCGGCTTTTTCATGCTGGCCACATGACCCAGAAAAACTGTCTGTGGACAAATGCCGGCTCCCTCAGCCAGTAAGGAAAGATGAGCGCCGCAACCCCAGAGTCATTCACAACTGGACCTAATGGTCAGGGGTACCTTTACCTTTACCTTTTAATTCTTTATTCAGCAGATGCACAAAACGGCTCTCGCTGCAAATTCCGCTCCCTGAGCTCAAACACACAGCTACGAAAAGGAGACCCCCAAGTGCTCCCAGACCCTCACTTCCATTACACCCCATCCGCTGGGCATGGGGATTGGGTTTTCCCAAAGCAGGAGCCAGCCTGGAAACCCACCTGAGTCACCATTCCTGCTCTCCTCCTGGGTCAGCAGGGGGAAAAGGGGGACTTGTCACAATTTCACAAATCCCCACATATGTAAATCAAGAGACCTGCCAGCCCTAGTCAAACCCCACGTAGGACAATGCAGCCCAGCCAATGAGAGAAACAGGAAGCGGGTTGCGGCGATGCAAAGGAGGAAGTTTGGTTCCGGTCGTGACCACAGCCAAGCAGCGACCGCGCACCCAGGAGTGCCCAGCAATGCGCTCAGACGGAGCATCTGTGACGTCAGACTTCCAGTTTTGCTCAAGGGGTACTTGGAATCCTGACCGGGCTGTGGCTTTTGGGATTCAGGCCAGGCTGTCGCCAGCGGGACTGTGGGGTGAGATGGGTGAATCTCTGAGTCACCCTAATTGCTGGAGCACAATAGAACATAAGAAGCTGCCTAATGTTGAGTCAGGCCCTTGGGGGTCCCTCTAACTCAGTATTGTCTACACGGATTGGCAGCAGCCACTCTCTAGGGCATGGGTAGGCAAACTAAGGCCCGGGGACTGGATCTGGACCAATCATGTTCTAAATCCGACATGCGGACGGTCCGGGAATCAGCGTGTTTTCACATGAGTAGAATGTATCCTTTTACAGTGGTACCTCGGGTTACATATGCTTCAGGTTACATACGCTTCAGGTTACATACACTTCAGGTTACAGACTCTGCTAACCCAGAAATCATGCTTCGGTGGCCTCATTAGCTAAAGTGGTGCTTCAGGTTAAGTACAGTTTCAGGTTAAGAATGGACCTCCGGAACGAATTAAGTACAACCTGAGGTACCACTGTATTTAAAATGCATCTCTGGGTTATTTGTGGAGCATAGGAATTCGTTCATTATTTTTTATATAGTCCGGCCCCCCACAAGGTCAAACTAAGGCCCGGGGGCCGGATCTGGCCCAATCACCTTCTTAATCCGGCCCATGGACGGTCTGGGAATCAGCGTGTTTTTACATGAGTAGAATGTGTGCTTTTATTTAAAATGCACTTCTGGGTTATTTGTGGGGCACAGGAATTCATTCATTTCCCCCAAAAAAATATAGTCCGCCCCCCCCCACAATGTCTGAGGGACACTGGACCAGCCCCCTGCTGAAAAGGTTTGCTGACTCCTGCTCAGAGACGTCTTTATCATTGAAGCGTAGTGGCGTGGCGAGCCAGGGCGCCAAGCAGTGGAGGCCGCCAGGGGGAGAGTCCGAGGAGGGGAGAGCGGGGAGGTAAGTGAGGCAGAGTGGGAGCTTGGTGCCTGTGTGCCTCCAGCGCCCGTCGGAGGTGGGAAGGCTTGGGTGCTTTCCCGCAGCCGGAGCTCTCTCCGCCGGCTCCGCGACACACCACCTCCTCGGCTGTGTGGTGTGTGCTTGCATCCCAAGCTCTGTGCATAATACACATGACTCTACCATAGCTGTCAACCTTCCCCTATTCCAGCGCCGTTTCCCGCTGCTATCCCGGATTGTTGATATCCCATAAATTTCCTGGATTTCAAAGGAAGCAGCTCCTCTCCCTCCCTCCCTGCCAGCCAGGGAGGCTCCTCAACTGCGTTGCTCGGCTGCGTTGCTCACCAATAAGGAGTCTGAGAATGACTGGGGTGTGGAGCTTGCATGCCTTCTGCCGATCAAATCAGCCGTGTTGCCTAAGGACTCATCTTTGCTCAGCGCTTCCCAGCGGAGAGGTGACGGTGGTTTTCCTTGCTGCATCCCCTTTGCCGGGTTGCTGCACTATGGGAACCACCGCTTGAGGCTTCGTTTGGCTGCTGGCTGGGCTTTCTGCCTTTGGGCCTTTGGCTCAGAGGGGCTTGGAACATACCTGTGCTCGGAATCGGATGGATACATCAACAGCCCACTCACCCTTGCAGGGGATAAGGTCTGTCTGGAGCGGGGGCACATGGGGGAAAGAGGAGCGGCTGGCTGAGTACAATGGCGGGTGGCGATCGCATGGGGGGGGCTTTTGGATTTGTTTTGGAGGCTCCTTCGATTGACTGTTATGGGGGAAAGGAAAGGAGCTGGTTGACTAAAATGGCGGGTGGCGATCTCATGGCTGCCACCGCCTCGTGTGTGTGTGTGGCTAGTTGAGGAGGTTTTTGAACGCCGGACGCCTTTTTGTTGCACGTGCTGCTGCAAAGCCAGGTCGGGGAGCCATCTTAAGTTGAGGCTGCATAGGCCTTGTGGTGCATGTGATTCAGATTCTATTCAGTTGAACCTCTGGTTACAAAGTTGAACCGTAGACTGTCCCCGGGACAGGTAAGGCTGCTGATCCCTTATTTTCAAATCTGAAAGTTGACAGCAATGGACTCTACCACCGCTCCTCCCGTCCACTCTACCTCGATAGATCCCCACGCTCGAGGCTACACGCTGCAACTGCTGCCCCCAGCGCCCCTCCCTCCTTGCTTCTCCACAGCCTTGCACGGAGCCTGCCTCCTCCCGCTGCCCCAACCACTTCTGCACGCCTTCACACGAACCATGTTTCCTTCCCCTGTCCGATCCCCTCCCAGTCACGCTCTGTCCTCCTGCCCGCTTCCTCCCCAAGCAAGGATGGCAAGACTGCAGCTGAGTGATCACGCCTCTCTAAAGAAGAGTTTGGATTTGATATCCCACTTTATCACTACCCGAAGGAGTCTCAAAGTGGCTAACATTCTCCTTTCCCTTCCTCCCCCACAACAAACACTCTGTGAGGTGAGTGGGGCTGAGAGACTTCAGAGAAGTGTGACTAGCCCAAGGTCACCCAGCAGCTGCATGTGGAGGAGCGGGGAAGCAAACCCGGTTCACCAGATTACGAGTCCACCGCTCTTAACCACTACACCACACTGGCAGCGATGCAGACGGCTCAGCTCGCTTCGCCTGTCCCTGCCCAGACGAGACCCTCGCCTGCCTCCCGTGCCGCCCCTATCGCACCCGGCTGCCCAGCCCCACACCATGCATGATCCCGTCATAGAAGTCAATGTCTGGCCGCGCGTGGGGGCGGGAGCCATGCTGGCATTTCAGCAAGCAGCGCATGCCCATCCACTGAGCCGCCGGTCGTAGCAAACCTAGGTGTCCTGCATTAACAAGGCTGTGGGTTTGGGGCTCAGTCTGGGTGATGCCCTGAGACCCTTCCCGTTCTTGGGAGCCTGTTTCTGTGGGGGTAGAAGGTACGAGACCAAGCTTGCCAAACCAGCCCCTTTGTCTAGGACGGTAATGGTTTTTAGCTGACTGGTTAAGCACCACAATGAACATAACCAAAGGGGTTGCTCTGCACCATCAAACAAAAGGGTGGGCCTCCCCACCAGCTAATGGCACCTTCCCATTTGTGGGATGCTTTTGAATTCTGGTGCTGGAGGAGACTCTTGAGAGTCCCATGGACTGCAAGAAGATCAAACCTCTCCATTCTGAAGGAAATCAGCCCTGAGTGCTTACTGGAAGGACAGATCCTGAAGCTGAGACTCCAAGACTTTGGCCACCTCATGAGAAGAGAAGACTCCGTGGAAAAGACCCTGAGGTTGGGAAAGATGGAGGGCACAAGGAGAAGGGGACGACAGAGGACGAGATGGTTGGACAGTGTTCTCGAAGCTACCAGCATGAGTTTGACCAAACTGCGGGAGGCAGTGGAAGACAGGAGTGCCTGGCGTCCTCTGGTCCATGGGGTCACGAAGAGGCATACACGACTAAATGACTGAACAACAACTCCCCATGCTCTCCTTCATTTAGATTACTGGATGGGAAGCCACATGAAAGAGTTGGGGGTGCAGGAATACTACTTGACCTAACCACCTTACCTAGCCATTGGTTCCTCACCAGCTGGGCCCCCTGGGACGCCGGAAAAATCCCAAAACGGCCTGATTACATCACACAGCAGAAGCAAAATTCTTGAAAGCCTCCAGGGTGTCACTTCTTGTGGTATTCTTGTCATTTGCCTCTGCTGAGCACAGCAAATACCCACAAAATTCTGCGCTTTCACAATTGGTGTTGTTGTGCTCATTTTGCAACGCAACCGCTTCCTGTTCATGGAAGCAGGGAGGAAAGGACTTCCTTTTTGCCGCTTTCGAAACGTCCAGGTACGAGAGGGAAGTTCATTTGCATGAGCACGTCTTCTTCCGCTGCCGAGAAACAGATAAGAGGGGCATCCCTGCTGTAGCAGAGACCACTTCACAGCAAGAGGAGCAGCTTGGAAGGGTAGAAATCCTCTCTTCTGGAAAAAGACCGGCGTGACTTCCTTGGACAGGTAAAACTTCTGCATTGCTTTGCAGGGAGGCCGTCTTGAGGAATATGTCTGGCTTGCAAGGCTGAGTCTATGATTAGCTGCATTGAATGTCAGCCAAGAAGTTCTGCAAGGATTAAATGGACCCCCAGGCAGACATCTGGCTGAGGGTTCTATGTGAAAATGGGATGGTTTAGGAGTCAGAACTCTAAGAAGCTGTAGTTAAGTGGTAGAGGATCTTGCCTTGCCAGCAAGCATCTCCTGGCAAGTGTGGAAGAGACTCCTACCTCAAACTCCACAGAGCCACTACCAGTCAGGTAATACTGTCCCAGGTAGACCCAGTTCTCTGTGAAAGGCAAATTCCTATGAAGCAGAGAAGAAGGAACCAGTTTGAGGGGGAAGCTGGCCCAGCCTGAGCCAGATCATCTCATGAAGAGGGCAGTGAGGACCCTGTCAACCCTGACTCTGGGGAGAGAGACCCCACAACAACTGCCTTGAGAAGACTGGAGGGATATAATAATAATAATAATAATAATAATAATAATAATAATAATAATAATAAT
>JAXCMG010000067.1:1011639-1088862 GCA_034642415.1 Podarcis siculus | reverse complement strand
ATAATAATAATAATAATAATAATAATAATAATAATAATAATAATAATTTATTATTTATACCCCTCCCATCTGGCTGGGTTTCCCCAGCCACTCTGGATGGCTTCCAACCTAATATTAAAAACAATACAGCATCAAACATTAAAAACTTCCCTAAACAGGACCACCTTCAGTTGTCTTTTAAAAATAAAATAGTTGCTTATTGCCTTGACATCTGCTGGGAGAGCATTCCACAGGGTGGGTGCCACTACCGAGAAGGCCCTCTGCCTGGTTCCCTGTAACCTCACTTCTTGCAGCGAGGAACCGCCAGAAGGCCCTCGGTGCTGGACCTCAGTGTCCGGGCTGGACAATGGGGGTGGAGACTCTCCTTCAGGTATACAGGACTGAGGCCGTTTAGGGCTTTAAAGGTCAGCACTAACACTTTGAATTGTGCTCGGAGCCAATGTAGGTCTTTCAAGACCCATGTTATGTGGTCTCAGCAGCCACTCCCAGTCACCAGTCTAGCTGCCGCATTCTGGATTAGTCACCTTCAAAGGTAGCCCCACGTAGAGCGCATTGCAGTAGTCCAAGCGGGAGATAACTAGAGCATGCACCACTCTGGCGAGACAGTCTGTGGTCAAAGGGGAGACTTGCAGGTTTCATGAAGAGACCTCAACCTTCTTTAGCTGTGATTCCTGCATGGGGTTGGGCTCGATGACCCACTGGATCCGTTCCCACTCTACAGTTCTTGATTCATCCCCAAATGGTCAGCCCTGCTTTGCCTGACCCTTCAGAATGCAAGGCTGCCTTCAGCCACTTGGCTAGTACTTTGACTTGCAATACTTATAAATTGCTGTATCTCACGCCCACGGAGATATGGTAAATTATTTGTATGGTCATTGGTTGGGTGTTATTGGAGAGAGCAGCATGCCCATAGCCACCCGACAGTCTGCCTTGAGGTTGATGCTCCAGCCCAAAGGAATGTAAGAAACTGGGCCATTGACTGGCAGCTGCCCTCCAAGATTTCAGGCAGGGGTCTCTTCCAACCCTACCTGGAGATGCTAGCAGGGAGTGAATCTGGGACCTTCTGCTTGCCTGGCAAGTGCTCTAACCACTAAGTTATCTTCCCGGGTCTGTCCTTCTCTGCAGAAGCTCAGCAGCTCCTCGCAGAAGACTCTGGGAAGTCTGCAAGCTGAAATTCCTCGTGCAAACTAAAGTTAATTGAAGGCACTTGTGCACTTGACCTGCCTGCTTTCCTTTTTCTTGCACGCTCAAGGGTTCTCTTCGCTCCCTTTCCCTCTGCAGGCTGGAGATGAAAGATTGTGGGAGTTAGTAAAGGGTAAAGGGACCCCTGACCATTAGGTCCAGTCATGACTGACTCTGGGGTTGCGGAGCTCATCTCGCTTTATTGGCCGAGAGAGCCGGCGCACAGCCTCCGGGTCATGTGGCCAGCAGGACTAAGCCGCTTCTGGCAAACCAGAGCAGTGCACGGAAACACCGTTTACCCTCCCGCTGGAGCGGTACCTATTTATCTACTTGCACTTTGATGTGCTTTCGAACTGCTAGGTTGGCAGGAGCAGGGACCGAGCAACGGGAGTTCACCCCGTCACGGGGATTCGCACCGCCGACCTTCTGATCAGCAAGTCCTAGGCTCTGTGGTTTAACCCACAGCGCCACCCGTGTCCCTCATGTGGGAATTAGAGGAGGGTGCTAAGTAAGAGTCAGGAGACGGGGCAAGGAGGTATGTGGGGACAAAACAGTACTCAGGAAAGGCTCTGACTTAAATCACATCGAAATTCTCTTCAGTTTCTAAGTGGTTAAGGGAATTGCTTGTTTTCAGACAACAAAGATCATACTTTCTTTAAGTAATTTGCTTGAGTTGCACATGTTTGCTGCCCTGCTTTGTATTCTGTAGGACCACAACAAGCCGTACGAACACCTTTCCTGGGGCTGCTCGTAATCTGTCCACACAGTGTGCCCATAGTTTCAATCGCAATCTTGTTCGTCTGGTTACGAAACAGCAGCTTCGCTTCTCCTTCCTCTGCAGCGTGAGACTCATTTGCTAATTTCCATCCATTTCTTTCTTCTCCCTAGATCAAAAGCCCCCATGTCTAGAGTGCCTGAGTACGAAGAGGAGGCGATGGACTTCTGCAGGTAACCACCACTGATGGCCCCAGCCTGTGAAGCTGGGCTGGGTGCTCAGGGACAGACACACACACACACACACACACACACACACACACACACACGTTATGGTATTATTTACTTATAGGTCACCGTTTGGCCAAAAAAGACAGCCCAAGGCAGCTCACAAACAATGCAAACGCAAACATAGCAATGCAAACACAATAATTCAATAAAAATCAGACTAAATCTGAATATTCATTTTCCTTCCAGAAAGGCAACACATTATTCCCTGTGAAATTAGCAAGAATTAGCACTTAAGCAGCAGCTCCCCCTTATATAGGTCCAAGGCAGGTGGAACGACTGGTGCCCCCAATGGTTCCAGCAGAGATTAATCACACCACCATGACTGCCACCTGCTTCTCAGGTCCAGATATTGATTGATTGATTGGTTGTGTGGATTCCCTAGCCCAACGGCTCCCAACATAAACTCACCCCCAGCGCTCCTCCCCTATAAAAAGCCTTGTTCATAATAGTGGTTTGCATAACCCAGAAAGGAAGATAATCGCACAATTATCATACAAAACAGTAAATTATTTGCACGCTTGTTCAGCATCCAATTCAAACTATTCAGTTTAATTAATTCGACAAAACTGGTGAATGATCCAGTGACACCAGCTTGCAAAGACAGATAGTCATTTATACCTCAGGTGCCTCCCTGACCCTCTTGACTCTGTGTTTGTGCACAAACACACACACACACACACACACACAAACTTCACACACACACACACAAACACACACACCAGGTAATCCCACCACCCGCTTTGAGAACCACTGAGCTAAATCCATTTTAATCCACCTTTTGGATTAAAAGGACATGGAACAGAAGCAGCAAGTGTTGTTTTTGGCTGGATCTAGACGCATTTAAAAAACCATTTCAGGAAAATGTGTTGTAAGGCTCATAATGGGAAATCATATTGCCAAAGGATCGAACTCTATAGCTCCATCTGGTGTCACAGCGTTATAACGCATTTAAAACGCTTTAAAAACTAATGTAGCTGAGTCCCTGGTAGAAGATCTACCATAGGAAATGGACAGGGGGATTCTGTGTGTGTGTGTCTATTGATCCCGCTGGACATGATATTCTTCTGGACAACCAGGGTGGGCGAGATCTGGTGCGAAATTGGCCTTTGCCTTTCCTAAAGAGGCAGTTCCAGAAGGTGTCGCCTGGGGTTTGTTTGCCCAGCACCTTGACTCCCCTTACAATGCCAGCAAATGCCCCCAGAAATGTGTCGTGCGCGATGCTCATATCCAGCCTAGTTCCAATGATGTTGACTTTTGCCCGGGAGTCTCTGACCTGTTTCTCTTGCTTCCTGGTTGCAGTGTGGACGAGATGCAGTTCTACGAAGAGGACCGGCCTTCTCTGGCCAAGGTAAGGAATTCATCCAGGCTGCTTCTGTTCAAGAAAGCTCCTCCGTCCCATCCTAATCATGAGCAGAAATGAACACCTGAAAAGGGCTTAGTCAGCCAGATGGCTGGAACTGCAGAACCACCTCAAAGCAAGAAGGCCATTTGCCTTCCAAGGAAGCTAGACACCCCATGGTGGTTATCACCATTAGAAGCGTTGCCAGTGAAAAAAATAAATAAGGAAAAAGAATGGCCAACATATAAATGTAAAAGTACCCCTGCCCATACGGGCCAGTCATGTCCTACTCTAGGGTTGTGCGCCCATCTCACTTAAGAGGCCGGGGGCCAGCGCTGTCCAGAGACACTTCCGGATCACGTGGCCAGCGTGACAAAGCTGCTCTGGCGAGCCAGCACCAGCGCAGCACACGGAAACGCCGTTTACCTTCCCACTTTAAAGCGGTACCTATTTATCTACTTGCACTTAGGGGTGCTTTCGAACTGCTAGGTGGGCAGGAGCTGGGACCGAACGACGGGAGCTCACCCCGCCGCGGGGATTCGAACCACCGACCATACGATCGGCAGGTCCTAGGCACTGAGGTTTTACCCACAGCGCCACCCGCGTCCACCCGCCAACATATAGAGAACTGTTAATTGAGGAGGAAAATCAACTGAGAGTAAAAAAACTAAACTAAAATGAGGATATAAGACATTTGCTAAATGATTGGCTCCAATATCATCAATTAAATGACCTTTTTAGATTGAACAAAGGAGTCGCCTTTTTAGATTGAAGCAAGTGCAGAAAGAACTGTTAGATAATAATGGAAAAGTTCTGTCAAAAATGTATAAATTGTTGCTGGAATGGGAAACAAAAGACTAGGAAGTCTGTAACGATACACTGGGCAAAAGATGTGGGATAGAATATACAATTTGCTTCATGGGAGAAGTTACGGAATAAGGACTTAAAATTTACAGCTTGCTGTACGTTAAAAGAGAATTATATAAAGATGGTGTGTAGATGGTATTTGACTCCTACAAGACTAGCGAAAATGTATAAGAACAAGACATGTTGGAAGTGTAATGTTAAAGAAGGTACATTTCAGCACATGTGGTGGACTTGCAAAATAGCTAGACAACTCCTCCCTGAAGAGCAATGAGTGTTGCCTGGTGCCCCATCCCCCAGCACGTTGCCTTATTTATTTAATATCATAAAATTTCAGGCACTGAAAAGAGTACTGCCTGATGTCAATAGGCAGATGGAGATAATCAAGTCCTTACAGTTGCGGAATGAGACTTCTTGTCCCCAGGTGGACAGGAGGGGACTTTGCTGCTGATGGTTTGACTTCAGCTGAGCTCTGCTTTGCTCCCCCACCCCAGGAGGCCTTCCCAGGGCTGAACCATCCTGCCTGCAAAGTGGGCATTCAGGTGAAGATCGCCAACAGCCCTTCATCTCTGGGCTTCCAGAAGGCAGCAATCATTATGGTGGCGATTGAGAGGATGAAGAAGAAGAAGTCCTCCAAAGCCAGGGCACTTTTCACAGATGACGACCTGATGGACATCATCAATTCCGTCTTAGGTACAGTATGGGACACCAGCTGGCTGCCATATTGGGTGTGATCCCGATGGGAATCCCCAGCGAGGAGCCTAGAGACGCTTCCTGCAGCAGGAGGAGGTTGAAGGACAAAGCACTTTATTCCATTTGTTGGCCAAGCAGACCCAACTTGAAGCTGCTGTCGCTGTTCTTTTCCGCCATCCCTCTGGCTTTAGAGTAGCGGTTTTCAACCTGTGGGTCCCCAGATGTTGTTGGACTACAACTCCCATCATCCCTGAGCTCTGGCTAGGGGTGATGGGAATTGTAGTTCAACAACATCTGGGGAACCACAGGGTGAGAAAGGCTGCTTTAGAGGGAAACAACAGCCTTTGGACTGCAGGACCCTTCAGTCCCAGAGTTTCCTTTGAGGTGGATCAGGGCCACACAGAGGCCATGATCTCTTCCTGTTTGCCTAAACGCTTCTGGGAGTTAACACTGAGTCAGATGTGGGCAGGGGCGGAGGAAGGGGGTGTGGTGGGGGCGGGCCACCCTGGGTGTCACCACTGAGGGGGTGACAAAATGCCGGGTGGCACTCACCACGTGGCCTGCAGCAAGCCCAAGCCACGCATCTCTCCTGGGAGTGACATGATGGCTTGGGAGCCTGCAGGCACCACGCTGCCCTAAATGGTCTGCCAGTCGCCTCCCCCTCAGCTATAGGGCGGCTGAGTGGGAGGAGGCAGGCAGATTCCTCGGAGGCCCCGCGGAGCGTCCTGCCCCAGCTGGCCCTGCCCCACAGGCGGCTGGCCCCACTCCGCACGCCACCCCTGGTGCCCATGTGGGGGCAAGAATAAAGAGCAGCTCTGGCTTGGTAAGGGTGGGGGCAGCAGCAGGTGGGGTGTCACTGCTAAAGGAGCCCTGCTATCCAACTTTTGCTTAAAAGCCTCCGATGGAGGAGAGAGCTGACCACCTTCTGAGATCATACGTTCCACTGAAGGACAGCTCTTATTGTTGTGTTGCAAGTGGCAGGTCTTGACCCAGAGTGTCTTTTCCTCTTCAGAACCAGTTGACTTTGACACCTGCAAATGCACCTATGCCACAGATCCCATCTACCACCTCAGCAGGAGCATCTCCTGCAACATCAGAGACGTCAACCAGAAGTCCCTTGTCCTGAACGGGACAACCCAGCTGGTGGCCTTGGAGCTCCAACAGGCGGACATCAGCAAAGAAGGTAGGAACCCCCATCCTTGATGTTCCTCACTAGCCATCTCCTACGGGTGGCCAGTCCTAGCCGGGCTGAAACGTTTCTTGCTATTAATCCTGTGTCCTCACATTTTCCAGCGAGGGTGAAAATGTACGTCTATCGACCAAAAATCGAGGAAGGCATAGCGAAGATCCCCATCGCCCTGAAAATCAAAGGGAAGGAGCTGTACCTGTCTTGTGTGCAGAGCGGAGACCAACCAGCACTTCAGCTGGAGGTGAGAGGTTCCTTCACAGCTTATGCTTCCGGTTACTGGAAATCCCAAGAGGAGGGAGGCCTCTTGTGCTTAGATCCTGCTAGCTGGTTGCCCACAGTGAGAACAGGATACTGGACTAGGTGGACCATTGGCCTGATCCAGCAGGTTCTTCTTTCATTGTTGTGATGGCCAGAGTAAACAGCTCAGGACCGCAGTACCTAAGCGACCCTCTCTCCATACGAACCCACCCAGACCCTGAGATCATCTTCCGAGGCCTTCCTCCTTGAGAGGTCCGGGAGGAAGCAATGCAAGAACGGGGCCTTTTCTGCAGTGGCTCCCGATTTGTGGAATGCTCTCCCCAGGGAGGATCGCCAGGCACCTTCATTATCCACCTTTAGGCACCAGGCAAAAACATTCCTCTTTAACTAGGGCTTTGGCCGATTGACATCCAGTGCCCATTAAAAATGTATTGAGTAGGGGGTGGTTATTGGGTTGCTCTTGTTTTTACTGTTTTTTGTTGTGGTTTTATGTTGCGAACCGCCCTGAGACCTGGTGTTGCTGTTGTTGTGGAGCTAGTGTAGGCGCTTTGGAAAGTGGATTTCCTTAGATGTAATGTCACCTTTTCCACCCGCAGGAGGCCAGCATCGAAGGGGACCTCGACAAATCCGACAAAGGGCGCTTCCTCTTCTACAGAGTTGCAGTTGGGGACTACACCAGGTTCGAGTCAGCTGCCTTTCCTCAGTGGTACATCTGCACATCTGCCCAGGTCAACAAAGCTGTCAGCGTGACAAACCGGATTGGGGAGGTCTCCATCGTGGATTATATTGTCACATAAAATGCGCAGGACGCGCAGAACCTTTACATGCGCCTTTGGACAAATTTCAGCCTCCTGACTCTGTGACAAGGAAAGTCCCGTCGCTGAGACAACGCAACACTTGCCTCCTTTCTCTGGAAGGGCTTGGCAATTGCCAAGAAAGCAGTGGATAATGAGGACCGCAGGGGGCTGGACTAAATGGCCCTTCCGGGTCCCTTTCGACTCTGCCGTTCTCTGTTGTATATTTATTGCAAGTATTTATTAATAATTTAATAATTATTTTTTGCCTGACGGCCCATCTTAATAAATTATCTGGTATGTAAGGTTGGCCTCTAACTGATGTTTGTAAATTATACCTCCGACACCCAACTGAACGAGCCAGAGGGAAAGAGAAGGGCCTTCCGAAAGAGGGTGGGGGTGTCCCTTTGGCCAGACCCCCGAGAGGAAGAGAGTGGCCTGGAGCCAAGGCAGCCCAAGAGGAGGGCTAGAGTCCTTGTTTGGCCCCCCTAATTCACTCCTATGTGCCCGTATTTGAGGCTGCCTGTTAGCCCAGTGTCTGGTCTGGAGGTGGTGGTGCAAGGTGCCATATCTGCCCACAATCAAACATCTGCCTCACACAATTTGCTCTCAGATGCCGGGGCCCAGCCTGGTGTGTATAGCAAAGGCCTGGTTGGGTAAGCTGGGTGGCCCAATGTTAACCTACCCAGGTACCCTACGGAACTCTCAGCCACAGGAGGCAGCAATGGACACCAAGCTAGACAGCTTTAAAAGAGGATCAGGAAAATTCATGGAGGAGGAGAGGACTCTTGATGACTACTAGCCACAATGGCTCCGCAAATGGAGGCACCAATGCTTCTGAACAGTAGTTGCTGGAAACCACTGGAGGGCAGAGGGTTGGCCACTGTGAGAACAGGATGCTGGACTGATCCAGCAAGCTCTTCTCGGGTCGTAGGGTCTTAACACCATTGCAGGTCAGAGGGGCAATGTCTCAAGGTGAAAGGCAGGTTAAAAAACCAAACCCATCCATCTCCCCTGCTAGGACGCCAACCTGCACTGGGTCTGGGTTAAAGGGGATGGGGATTTTGTTAGTAATGTGGGATGTGAAACACAAGAGCAGTCAAGTACAACATTCCTAGAGTGAACATGTTTACACATGGGGAGGAATGTTTGTCCAGCCAGCAGGTAAACTTCCTGTTTCCTTCTGGGCTGGGACAGACTTCCTCTGCATGTGACTAGAGGTGAGCGTGGCCTGTAATGGCAAAAGCACAGGGCAGGGCAGACATCTCTCTTTTTTTGACTATATGCATCGACGAAGCAACATATGCTTAGCCAAAGATGCCCTCTTGGCCTCCAGCCAAGAGAGGACAAAGGGACTGTCTTCTTCTGAGATAGTATCCAGGTATATGTTACTTTTCTAAGCTAAGTCTGCCTTCTGGGATCTTATCGTGAACAGAATGCTGTGTGAGTAAACCTTTTTTATACTTTTATAGAAGACTGTGTCATGTCTTATCTTTTATGAGGGAATAAGGGGAAAATACCAGAACAGTTATTATAGAGGCTTTAGCGAGCCTGAGCAAACGCATCCGCTGCAAGTTTAAAAAGGGGAGTGTTACTCTGCTAAATTGTGAACTTGTTAACACAAGTTGGAAAGGATATAATCAAACAATATATCCTCTCCTGCACATTCCCACAAGTGAACCATCCCAGCAGGCCGCCTCAGAACTTCCTGGTCTCCAGGTCAACCCTGGGCTGTCTCCGTACATCACCCACCTGGCCCTTGTAGAGAGACATCACCTCAACCTGGTCTTTGCCACAGAGCGGACTAGTGGCATGATGTTGACATGATGGTCAGTTATTTTCATGGACGGGTCATGACCTGGTAAAGTTTGGACTGCATGGCTCCTCTGCTCTGCCAGGGGTAGGGAAACCACTGAGATGACCTGCCCCTGGAGACTTATGGGGCCTGGTAGGTTCCTGAGTGATCCCAGGAGTTCCTGGTCAACATGACCAGAACACCCTTTCAAGGCTCTTGTCTCACTCTGGAATGGAGAGAGGGGGCCATTGGCACAATCTCTCCTGAGTGCCCTCGCCATGCTTTGGGATGAAGTCAGGGCTGACCCAGGATGTTTCGCTGCTTGCCTGAGAAAAATCAGAAAATGCAATGCACACACACACCACTGCCGCCTCCTCCACAGCCCCCCCCCCAATTACTGCCTCCTCCGTAACCCCCCGGCACTACCTCCATCCCTGCAGCCCCCGTGGGCACAGCACACAAACACACAAGCAAAGCCTCCTCCACTGGGCTGAGATGCTGGAGTGTATTGCTACCACACCAACAGTATGGCATAGTGGTTAGAGTGTTGGACTAGGACCTGCCGCCATTTGATTGATTGATTGATTGATTGATTGATTGATTGCTTATTGTTTGAAGCATTTGTACCCCGATCTTCAGCTGAAAAGGCTCCGAGAGCAGCTCCTGGGAGAAAAGGATGGGATAGAAATGCAACAAAATAAATTAATTAAATCAGAATACATGTAATCCTGTCTCAATTTAGCGTGCGCACTCTCTCTCTCTCTATATATATATATTAGCATGCGTAAGTTTCAGGCTAATCTGTATGTGCCTACTCAGCAACCCTGCCAGACTTTCGCCCCAGACTTCCTTATTTGCAGTGCTTCTATGTTAAAATAGTTGTATTTCTGAATCTCACAGACTTGAGTTTTTCCTTCCGCTCCACTCGGTCTTCATTTCTCACGGGGGGGGGGTATGTGTGTGTGTGCGCGTGCACACAACAGCACGTCAGGGGGGAGTCCGTGCAGCCGTGTGTCCGTGAAAAATAGATGGAAGGCATCTGGAGTGCATCTTTGCACGCACTCAGTTCACCACTGGCGACAGACGCTGGGATTACGTGCCTGACAGTTTAGCACAACAAATTTCCCAGTTGTGTCATCAATGAAACATTTGGGCTTAAACAACAATTTAAAAAAAAAAATCCCTGTGCTCTTCCTTTCCCTGAATCAAGGCCTGCCCCTGCCTCCCTCATGCTAATCCAGGGTTTTTCCTGGAGAACCTGCCTGCAGCCGAAGACCCAGCCTCCATTGTCCATCTCTCTGGTGAGAGCATCACACTCTAATGGAAGCATCACTCCTTCAGCTCTTCGGATCCCTGCCTGGTGTGCATGGCCATCTGGGCACTTAAATCCCATCGGCTTCTTGGTGCATGGAATGGGCATGGGGGTGCAGGTACCGTGTTGGCCTCGGGCAGCAAAATGTATTGGACTGGCCCTTCTGGTTTCACAGCCCTGGTACCTGTCCAGGCCCTGCCTTGTCCCCGGGAGCAACAGGGAGGGAAAGGCATCTGAGTTCTGCTCCTGGAATCATAGGAGAGTTGGAAGGAAACCCCAAGAGTCTAGTCCAGGGGTTGTCAACCTGGTCCCTACCGTCCACTAGTGGACGTTTCTGGATTCTAGGTGGGCTGTAGGGGGTTTTACGGTGCAAGCTGAATCCTCCATCCATTGAGCACTGGTGGGCGGTAAGGAAATTTTACCATCAAGAAAGATGCATTAGTGGGCGGTAGGTATAAAAAGGTTGACTACGGTACCCCGGTCTAGTCCAGGGGTCAGCAAACTTTTTCAGCAGGGGGCCGGTCCACTGTCCCTCAGACCTTGTTGGGGGCCGGACTATATTTTGGAAATATAGGCCCCCAGGCCTTAGTTTGCCTACCCATGGTCTAGTCCAACCCCCTGCAATCACAGCTAATTGATGCTAGGGATGTGGCAAAAAAGGAGGCTTTCTGTTCTTTTAAGTTATTTATTTCATAAAATTTCCTTGTGGGAGGGGGAACCCTCAAAGCGGTTTGCAAAGAAGATAAAATAGAATTATCACCCCCAAAAATTTACATATCAGAGTCAGCCACTGTCTGAAAATAACGCCAGCCTCCAGGATTGCGATGATCTGGCAAGGTTTACTGGCCCTCCAAATTGATGGATAACCTTCACTGAATGGATTGGCCATTAAATCACTGCTTCTCTAGCAGCCCTGAGGCCATCTGCTTAAATAAGAGCCGCATTAAGCCTCTGTCACATTTCGAATTGCCGGGAATTTTGCGGTTTGGAAATATCACTTCCTGGCTGATCATCATGCTTTTGTCAGCAGGCAATGACATAATCTTCGCCCAACAATAGCACTGAGAATCATTTATACTTCCTAGTAAAGAGTCTGGTGAATGTCTGCTCTGTGTATGTGTAGGTGGGGTGTGTGTGGACGTTTCCCCCCTGCAATTTGCATAGAAGGAAAAGTTTATTAGTAAGCATGCATCTGGCTTTGCGGAGGAGTCTGCCCTTTCTGGGATTTCTAGCTTGTTGGAAAATGCCCTTCTTGACACACAGAGAGCAAAACTACCTCATAGAAAGAATTAGAAGGATCTCTAGAGGCCATCTAGTCCAACACCCTGCAAAGCAGGAATCACAGCTAAGAATCCCCGTCCGACAGCCACCCAACCTCTGCTTTAAAAACTCCAGGGAAGGAGAACCCGCCACCTTCTGAGACAGTCCGTTCCGCTGTCAAACATGACTTCGTACTGTCAGAAAGTTCTTCCGAAAAGTCAGGAACTTTTTATCACATGTGGTGGGAATGTAAAAAAGTGAAAAGCTTCTGGGAAAAGATATATAATGAGGTGAAAAAGATGTTGAAATATACATTTATTAAGAAACCACAAGCATTTTTACTTGGCATTGTAGGAGATGATATTAACAGACAGGATCGTAAGTTGTTTCTATGTGCAATGACAGCAGCAAGAATATTATTGGCACAAAAATGGAAGCAAGAAGAATTACTGATGAAATAAGAATGGCGGATGAAGTTGATGGACTATGCAGAATTAGACAAATTAACAGGAAGGATTCGAAACCTGCAGGATCAGAGATTCTTAGAGGACTGGAGTAAATATATGAACTATTTGAAAAGTAATTGTGATAAACGGAGTATGCTAGTAGGATTGCAAGAAGTTTTGTAAGGTGGGTTATCTGAAATATTACAAGAAAGACTATGATAAGAATTATTAGTTAAGGATAATTAAATGCAATATAGAAATTAAGAAATGCAGAATAAGTGATAAAGAACGGGAAATCATCAGAGGTGTTGACGGAAGTCTAAAATATTGTATAAGAAGAGAAGAAGAAGAAGAGTTTGGATTTGATATCCCGCCTTTCACTCCCTTTAAGGAGTCTCAAAGCGGCTAACATTCTCCTTTCCCTTCCTCCCCCACAACAAACACTCTGTGAGGTGAGTGGGGCTGAGAGACTTCAGAGAAGTGTGACTGGCCCAAGGTCACCCAGCAGCTGCATGTGGAGGAGCGGGGAATCGAACCCGGTTCCCCAGATTACGAGACTACCGCTCTTAACCACTACACCACACTGGCTCATAAAATGAGAAGATATGTTGTATGACTGTTGGAACTGATATGTTTTTTAAAAAGGTATAAAAAGAAAAAAAGAAAGTTCTTCCTAAAAGTCAAACAGCTCTTCCCATAAGGAAGTTCTTCCTGATGTTTACTCAGAATCTTGCCATTTGAGTCCTCCCCTCTGGAGCAGCAGAAAACCAGCTTGCTCTGTCTTCCACCTGACAGCTCTTGAGGTCTGAATCACCTCTCTGGTTTCGCATATCCAAGGCAGTGAGTCTTGCAAGACCTACTCCCTGTCTTGCTAACCTCATTCCACCTGGCTGGGCAGGGAAGGGCCTTGACTGATTGACTTCAGCTATTGAACAGTGAGTGCCAGAACGGAGAGTCCTTCAAGCCCTGCTTCTCAGGATGTCTGCAGTCTCTTGGGGTGGGGTATGGTTTAAAGCTTTTTGTTGGGGTCAAGATTTAAATTTGGAGATGTGGATTTTGCTGATCATTGATATGAATTCTTTGTATCTGTATTTTGAGACCTTATTATGACTTAGATGGGAATTGCAATAACTCTACTATGTACATTTTGGGGTTGTTTTTTAATCTGTTGCTTGGGACTACTTTTGTTATATATTTCTAATTGTGCAAATCTTGTCATGTTGTAAGCTGCCTTGAGCATGGTTTTAACTTTGGAAAGGCAGCATACAAATAAATGAGATTGATTTTTCTCCAAATGTCTGTGGTGTGTTTACTTTGCCCTCTGTGAATGGCTGCCATGCTCCTTTGCATTCCAATTTCCTTCTCCTCTGCCCTCATTTGGACTATCAAGAGATGCTTTTGCCCTAATTCCTTGGGGTGAATCATCCCAAGCCTGATGTACCCAGCTCCTCTCGGAATTCCCCTAGAGGTCAGTTTAAAAGCTGCTCTGCAACAGTTTTTATATTAAGTGCCAGCCATCTAGTTCCATTTGGGTTTAAGTAAAAAGGTGAAGAGACCCCTAACCATTAGGTCGCTCACTGGAAGGACAGATCGTGAAGCTGAGACTCCAATACTTTGGCCACCTCATGAGAAGAGAAGACTCCCTGGAAAAGACCCTGATGTTGGGAAAGATGGAGGGCAGAAGGAGAAGGGGACGACAGAGGACGAGATGGTTGGACAGTGTTCTCGAAGCTACCAGCATGTGTTTGACCAAACTGCGGGAGGCAATGGAAGACAGGAGTGCCTGGCGTGCTCTGGTCCATGGGGTCACGAAGAGTCGGACACGACTAAACGACTAAACAACAACAACCATTAGGTCCAGTCGCAGATGACTCTGGAGTTGTGGCACTCATCTCGCTTTACTGGCCGAGGGAGCCGGCGTACAGCTCCCGGGTCATGTGGCCAGCATGACTAAGCCGCTTCTGGCGAACCAGAGCAGCGCACGGAAACGCTGTTTACCTTCCCACCAGAGCGGTACCTATTGATCTACTTGCACTTTGATGTGCTTTCGAACTGCTAGGTTGGCAGGAGCAGGGACCGAACAACAGGAGCTCACCCCACCATGGGGATTCGAACTGCTGACCTTCTGATCAGCAAGCCCTAGGCTCTGTGGTTTAACCCAAAGCGCCACCCGCGTCCCTCTGGGGTTAAGTAGTTCCCATTAATTTTGCTGGCTTGTCCCAAAACCTTCTCCAGTTGTATTGTATACAGTACCTGATTTCCAAAGTGTCAGCTGTTCCTCCCAGCTTTGTTTTGTCTGAAAATCTGATAGGGATTCTCTCTACCCCAGTCAGGGTTGGTTGGTCAATTGGGCAGGTGGCTGGGACCAATCACCTGTCAGTCATAATGATGTCAGGTGATTGACTCCAGTCAAAGTTCAAAGAAGGTTGCTGCAACTGTCAATCAGCTGATCAGTGGTTGCAGCAACCTCCTTTGAAGAAACATGTTCAGCAGCGATCAGCTGATCGCTGCAGGGAGCGCAACTGAGACTTTGGCCTCATCCAGTAGGCTTACACTCTGGCTAAAATAAAATAATCATTGTTTGTCTGTAGGTTGGAATCCTTTTAATTTCAAGGGAAAAGTTAAATTAATTTTTGGAGGGAGGAAAACTGCATGCAAATGGAATTAAGTGTCTCTCACATTTGAAAAGCTTTGGTGTTTTAGTTTTTTTGGCAATGGATGTGTAGATGTAATAAATACATAAATTCACAAACTTATGGCATGCAGTATGGCTTAATTTCTAAATAAGAGATATAGAGTTATTTTTATCTCAAAATCATATTTTGATGCTCTTACATGGAAGCTCTTTCGCTGTCGAAAGAAGTGCAGAGATTATTTTTTTTAGTGCAAAGACAAAGGCCCTCTGCACATGTGTAATGGCACGCTTACTTGAGGAAGTGTACAAGTCCTAGTGTGGTGACAACGCACAGTTCAAAATGACAGAGCTATGAAATCCAAAAAAACTTTAGAACCATCTTTATGTATGCAACTACGGGCGGCTAGAATTTTAGTAGCAAAAAACTGGAAATTCCTACAATTCCTACAAAGACTCAGTTCCTACAAAGCTTGACTGGCAGATGAAGATGATAGAATACTTGGAACTTGCGAAAATCACTGGGAGAATAAGAGGAAACTCAAACCAGAAAGTGTGTAAAGAATGGATAATATTTAAAGAATATCTAAAACAATATTGTGAAAGTGCAAATCTCCTGACAGGTCTAGATTGAATCTTGAATATTAAGGAAAACTATAAATGTAAAAAAAAAATCTGGATATGTAACAGATATATCAGGAAATGCATAAAGGTTAAGAATATGTAGAAAGCACAATGAGGTGAATCGGAAGTCAAAAGTGTGTGTGATGTTAGACGATGTGTTGTTAGTTAATGTTTAGTTGTCATTAAGGTATTGTCTTTGTGTTGTTATATGTAAATTGTTTTGCAATAAAGTTTTTTAAAAAACCCACAAAGTGGCAGAGCTATGAGCCTCATTGGGGTGATACCCAGAAGCACCCAGGATGTCTTATAAATCTGGACGGTTATAGCTAGTTTGGTTATTGCTCGCAGTGGAAATTGTGGTTTTCCGTTTCCTGATGATGACATAAGATATGGAAGTTCCCCAGAGGGAAGGTCTGCGCAGGGAGCCACATGCCATTGGGTGGAGCCTTGGGGATTTATTTGCAATTCAAATGAAGGAATCACAGAGTTGCAGAGTTGAAAGGGAACCCAAGGGATCAGCTAGTCCAACCCCCTGCAATGCAGGAATCGCAGCTGAAGAATCCCTGACCACCGAGGGCCCTAAAACCTCTGATTACAAACCTGCAATGAAGGAGAGTCCACCACATTTTGAGGTTGTCCAGTCCACTGTTGAACATCTCTTGCCGCCATAATGTTCTTTCTAATGGTTGAGTTGCAATCTCATTTCTTGTCATATGAATCCATTGGGTTTGGGTTCTACCCTCTGGAGGAGCAGAAAATAATACAGTGGTACCTCGGGTTAAGAACTTAATTCGTTCTGGAGGTCCGTTCTTAAGCTGAAACTGTTCTTAACCTGAAGCACCACTTTAGCTAATGGGGCCTCCCACTGCCACTGCACAGTTTCTGTTCTCATCCTGAAGCAAAGTTCTTAACCCGAGGTACTATTTCTGGGTTAGCGGAGTCTGTAACCTGAAGCGTCTGTAACCTGAAGCGTATGTAACCCGAGGTACCACTGTATTGCTCCATCTTCCGTGTGGCAGCCCTTCAGTTATTGACGATGGCTAACGTGTCACCTCTGTCTTCTCATCTCCAGGCTAAAAATACACAACTCCCTCTAGGGTTTCCAGACCCTTGACCATCCTGGTTGCCCTCCTCTGCACAGTTTGTCAATATCCTTGTGGGTGTGAGTTGGCCGTCACACCAGACTGAAAACATCCTCTGGAAAACTAAGATATTGTTACATGCCACCACCCCACTTTCTGAGCGGTGCAAGTTTCCAGGAATCCAGGGGCTTACACAGGGTCTATGTTTCCTTTGGAAATAAGGCACAGCTGAGATTGTGGTGTCTTTATGATAGATGGTTTATTTGCACATATATGCAACCTGAGCCTGCCGTGGAGGGGGTTCAAGGCATTGTTCAAGGCAATGAAGTCCACCACCTTCTGAGGAGTCAGATCCACAGTCAAACTGTGTGGTGTAGTGGTTAAGAGCAGTGGACTTGTGATCTGGTGAACCGGGTTCGCTTCCCTGCTCCTCCACATGCAGCTGCTGGGTGACCTTGGGCTAGTCACACTTCTCTGAAGTCTCTCAGCCCCACTCACCTCACAGAGGGTTTGTTGTGGGGGAGGAAGGGAAAGGAGAATGTTAGCCGCTTTGAGACTCCTTCGGGTAGTGATAAAGCTGGATATCAAATCCAAACTCTTCTTCTTCTTCTTCTACACTCCGAGAGGGTCCCATTTTCCCCACTGGATTCAAACTGTCAGCCCAGATTGACCTTTCACCACCACTCCTCCAGTTTGCTGCATTTGACAGACTGACACCTCTTTACCTTGATCATGCCACAGCCAACCGAAATCCTAAAACTTCCTCCTAACTAAAACTCTGAGTTCAGGGAGGGGCTCCCCCCCCACAAACTCTTTGCAGGTTGGCACAGAATATTTGATTTGCTGATAGCCCAACTTTCTGTGCCCCCCCCCTACTCTCCAAGCACTGATTAAATTCTAACATTTACTAAGTCCAGGAATGGTGGGTATCTTGCACCCACAAACCCTGGCACCCACAAACTCATAACAATATTAAACCTGAATTTTGATTATTTAGAATCAAAACTTACTAGGAATCCCTGAGTTTCTTCCATGTTTCCCACCATAATGAAAAATATTTTTGTAGGTTTTCAATTCTAACCTTGGAACAATATGTTGTCTTTCTTGCTTTTTAAAGAATTGCTTTTTCCATGCCTTCCCCCCGCCTTTTTTCAAACAAGGAACTAAACTACTATTTTCTTAGATAGATCTAAAAGATAGAAAAAGCCAATGGGGTGTCCAAGGGAGCCTCTGACAACACAAAATAACAAGGAAGTGAGTCACAGGAAGTGCTAGATGCTTATGCTGGAATTTTGCTTCGTATGACCAAAATAAGAACATAAAAAGAGCCTTGACCCGTCAAGTCCAGCATCCTGTATCCACAGTGGCCAATCAGATGGCCCCGAAGGAGGAAGCATGGCAGCCGTTGGGATGTCGTCATTGCTTCTGCTCAGTTCTGCAGTTCTTCCCTTGCCCTTGAACCTTGGAAGGATCCTGACCTCAGACTCTGTGCTTGCATCTAGCACTTCCTGCCCAAATAAAGAGCTTATTCATTTCTTCATTGCACTATTATACCACCTTTGTTCTCCTCCTCACCATTTTATCCTTGCAGCAACCCTGTGAGGTAGGCTAGGCTGAGACTGTGACTGGCCCAAGGTCATCCAGTGAGCTCCATGGCTGAGTGGGGACTCGAATCCTGGTCTCCCAGGTCCTAATCTGACACTTTAACCCAGGAGTCAGCAAACTTTTCCAGCAGGGGGCCGGTCCACCGTCCCTCAGACCATGTGGGGGGCTGGACTATACTTTTCGGGGGAGGATGAACGAATTCCTATGCCCCACAAATAACCCAGAGATGTATTTTAAATAAAAGGACACATTCTACTAATGTAAAAACACACTGATTCCTGGACCATCCACGAGCAAGACTGAGAAGGCAATTGGGCCGTATCTGGCCCCTGGGCCTTAGGTTGCCTACCCCTGCTTTTAACCACTGCACTGGCTTTTCCTTGTGCCCAACTATGTAAGAGCTGTTGAGCTGTGTCATCCTGTGACTGTTCACTCAGAAGTGAACTATGTTCCGTGATAAATAGTAAGGAAAGCCCCCAGCCTCAGTTCTCCAAGCTGTGAAATGGGAGATGCCCTTTCAATGAAGCAAAAGTAGAAGGGGATATCTAGAACCAAACACATAGGGAAAAAATTCCACACCAATGTCAAACATAATTAATTAATTAATATCACAAGGCTGCAAGTAATACAATTGTGTTTACATTATCCTGTACCTTATTATCCCAGGAAATTATAAAAATACCTATTTCTCAATAAGGGCATTATCTAGTTGCCTGCCCTCTCTGTTTCCCACCATTTATGCAAACTTATCCATGCATACAGAGTCCCACATTTTTGTTCTCCATTCTTTCGTGGACAGTGTCCTCATTACCGCCCCCCAGTTTTGACAAATAATAACTCTGGCAGCAGCTAAGAGTTCATAGAATAATGGGGTCAAAGATGCTGCATTAATTCCCTCTCCTCTATTAGCACAGTTTCTTTAGCATATCCAAATTGTAAAATTAGAAGATGCATAGATATAGCCAGTTATTCCTTCAATTTCCACTGCAATATCTTTCCAAAATTTTATGATTTGGGAACATCTCCAGAATATCTGCTCTGTCCCAGCATTTGCAGCTTTCATACCTACGGAGCTAAAAGCTGAAAGCATACATTTGGTATTTGCAAAAAAAAATAGGATAATAATTCTGGGCTTGTGCTCTTGAGAAGCAGAGAAAAGCTTGGCTTGGGGGACAGATTCTGCATCTTGGATCAAATGTTCAGCCAGATGGTTTGTGTTTTAGAGAAACCAGGCCAGAGGCCACGAACTCTCCAAGATCTGATCCCTGGAAGGAGCTGGTCTTTCTCATGGGTGGAGCTAAGATGGTTCTCCACCCCACGCAAAAGACTTTCCAGCCTTGCAAGCAAGCAAAAGTAGATTGCACAATCCGAGCTTGACAGCAGGTTCGTAGAAAAGGCAGTGGAGGAAATTCCAGGCTCAAGCCCCACCTTCTCCATGCTATAAATTTGGACAGAGACTTCTGGACTGAGAAGCAAAGCAGAAGAGCATCCGGCAGCCTTGGATCGAGAACCACAGGTAAGGATGCCTCCCTAGATTCCCCTCCCACCTGGTTCCTGGTCACAGGCATCCTCCTCTCTTGCTGGCTCTGCTGAGGAGATGATGGATGGGGAGACTTCCTTTGGAGAGGATACCCAAGCTCACCTTTGCAGCCAAATCCTGAAGCTCCTTCCCCTCCACCCTGCAGCCCCTTCCACCCAGATTGCCAGAGCTTGCCCCCTGCCAATTGGGGTTGCCAAGAGAAGCTTCCAGGGAACGGCCATGGCAATGTGGCGCAGTGGTTAGAGCAGAGCTTTCCAAACTGTGTGTTGGCGTGTCGCGCAAACACTCCGTGTGCTCCTGCCGGGGCTGGAGAGGGGTTTGTTTAACCTCTGGTTTGCTAGGAAAACTCAATTACTGTGTTGTGAAATGATGCATGTCTAAAACGTATGTCACCATTATGAAAAGTTTGGAAAAGTCTGGGTTAGTGTGATGGAATAGGAGCTGGGTTCAAATCCTTTCACTCGGCCACGAATGAAGCTTGCTGGGTGGTGAATTTGGGCCAGCTGCTACCTCTCAATCCAACCTACCTTACAAGATTGTTGTTGTGGGGATTAAACGAGGAGGGGGGATGAACCATGTACGCCACCTTGAGCTCCTTTGAGACAAAGGTGGGATATATAAAAGCAATAAATAAGAGTCTAAGCCATGGGTAGGCAATCTACGGCCCGTGGGCAGGATGTGACCCTTCTCAATCCAGCCCACGGATGGTGTGGAAGTCAGTGTGTATTTACATGAGTAGAATGTGTCCTTTTATTTAAAATGCATCTCTGGGTTATTTGTGGGGCATAGGAATTTGTTCATATTTTTTTTCTTTCAAAATATAGTCTGGCCCCCCACAAGGTCTGAGGAACAGTGTACCAGCCCCCTGCTGAAAAAGTTTGCTGACGCCTGCCCTAGAATATAGGATCTATGTTTATCAATAAATCATTGGAAAATACTTACTAGATTTTTGGTTTTATTAATCTCTCTAAGGATTTGTTTTTCACTGGGTAGTGAACAACTTCCAGCAACAAAACAATTGTTCCGGCATGAGTTGCCATATTTTGAAGAGCAAAAAGGAGGACGCTATGATGACTCTCATTTTAAATACCCCTACACTATGTAGGCTATAAAAGGGACACGGGTGGTGCTGTGGTCTAAACCACAGAGCCTAGGTCTTGCCGATCAGAAGGTCAGTGGTTCGAATCCCCGCGATGGGGTGAGCTCCCTTTGCTCGGTCCCTGCTCCTGCCAACCTAGCAGTTCGAAAGCACAGTGCAAGTAGATAAATAGGTACCGCTCTGGTGGGAAGGTAAACAGCATTTCCATGCACTGCTCTGGTTCACCAGAAGTGGCTTAGTCATGCTGGCCACATGACCCGGAGCTGTACGCCGGCTCCCTCGGCCAGTAAAGTGAGATGAGCGCTGCAACCCCACAGTCGTCCGCTACTGAACCTAACAGTCAGGGGTCCCTTTACCTTTATGTAGGCTATAGAAGCTGTGGTATATTGCTATGGGGGGGGGCAGGAGGAGAGAAGAGGAAAGCAAGCCTTCAACCACCAGTTATGTCTATGTTTCAACCAGAAAGTATAGCCAGAGACATTTCAGCAAATTTATAAAATGCACCTGGACAGAAATTTTACCCCTGAAAAAGAGGACGTGTCCTGGAAAAAGGGGGTGTATGGGAACCCTATTCAAGGGGGGGGGCTGTGGCTGGTAGGGCTCATCCTTGTACTTTTCCCTTTCCAGACACAACTATGGCCAGAGTCCCGGACGTGTTGCTGAGAGACATCAGGTGAGCATCTTCCCCGCTTTCCTTGCTGGGTCATCTGTACGCCTGGTACCTGCTTATGCAGAGGCAGAAGAACGGTTTTCTGTGGTGGGGTGTGATGGGTGGCCCCATAGGAAGTCATGGAGCGCCCCCCCCACAGTCCATGAACCTCATCATTGCTCCTCAGCAGGGCTGACCCACTTGCCGCCTGGAACACAACGTCTCTGCACGCAACTTGGGTGGCTGTAAAAGAGTAGGTTGTCAATGGCTACTAGCCACTGTCAGAGGCTGCGCTCTGCCTTCCCAGTTGGAGGCAGCAATGCTCCTGGATGCCAGTCGCTGGCAAACTGCAGGATCGGAGAGGACTCTTGCGCTCCAAACCTGTTTGCAGGTTTCCCATGATGGGAACTACAAGACTGGTGACTGGGGGAGGCCGCCGAAACCACATAACACCGGTCTTGAAAGACCTACCTTGGCTCCCAGTACGTTTCTGAGCACAATCCCAAGTGTTGGTGCTGACCTTTAAAGCCCTAAATGGCCTCGGTCCGCTATATCTGAAGGTGTGTCTCCACCCCCATCGTCCCACCCGGACACTGAGGTCCAGCGCCGAGGGCCTTCTGGCGGTTCCCTCACTGCGAGAAGCCAAGTTACAGGGAACCAGGCAGAGGGCCTTCTCGGTAGTGGCACCCGCCCTGTCAAACAGATGTCAAAGAGAAGAACAACTACCAGACTTTTAGAAAACATCTGAAGGCAGCCCTGTTTAGGGAAGCTTTTAATGTTTGATGCATTACTGTACAGTGGTACCTCGGGTTACATAAACTTCAGGTTACATACACTTCAGGTTACAGACTGCTAACCCAGAAATAGTACCTCGGGTTAAGAACTTTGATTCAGGATGAGAACAGAAATTGTGCCGCAGCGGCGGCAGGAGGCCGCATTAGCTAAAGTGGTGCTTCAGGTTAAGAACAGTTTCAGGTTAAGAACAGACCTCCAGAACGAATTAAGTACTTAACCCGAGGTACCACTGTATTTTAATATTTTGTTGAAAGCTGCCCAGAGTGTCTGGGGAAGCCCAGTCAGATGGGCGGGGTATAAATAATAAATTATTATTATTATTATTATTATTATTATTATTATTATTATTATTATTATTGGCACCTGGTTGGCCACTGTAAGAACAGAGTGCTGGACCAGATGGACCACTGGCCTGATCCAGCAGATGCTTCTGATGTTTTTACACAGAAGCCAAATCTACCAGCAGCTGAATCTTGCCTCCATGCCAACAATGGGATCGCATCCTGCACCAACCTTGAGGGCCAGGGCCTTGTGACAGAGACTCAGTCCAGGCACCCACGGCTCAGACCCCCCAAAGAAACAGTGCAGAGCAAGGCATTGCCTCAGGCGGAAGATGTTTGGGGGCCGAGCAGCTATGAATGCCATGCAGATGCCAGCTTGCTGCCCTCAGGGATGGGGGAGGACGGTGCCCCATCTCTAACATTTTGAGGTTCAGCTGTAGCTCCAGGCGGTTTCCATATTGTCCTTTGCCTTAAGCAACTAAATCTCTCGGCCCGGCCTTGACCTTGGGAGGAACAGCCTCCCTTGCCTTCCAGCAGTTGCCGCCTGAGAGAATTCCCGCCTCCCTCTGCCAATCTTCATTTCTACATTGCTTTGAGGGTTGTTGTTTTTTAACGCTCACGCGAGTGGCACTGTGGGTTAAACCACAGAGCCTAGGACTTGCTGATCAGAAGGTCAGCGGTTTGAATCCCCGCGACGGGGTGAGCTCCTGTTGCTCGGTCCCTGCTCCTGCCAACCTAGCAGTTCGAAAGAATGTCAAAGTGCAAGTAGATAAATAGGTACCGCTCTGACGGGAAGGTAAACAGTGTTTTCGTGTGCTGCTCTGGTTCGCCAGAAGCGGCTTAGTCATGCTGGCCACATGACCCAGAAGCTGTATACCGGCTCCCTCGGCCAATAAAGTGAGATGAGCACTGCAACCCCAGAGTCGGCCACAACTGGACCTAATGGTCAGGGGTCCCTTTACCTTTACCTATTGTATAAATGTTATGAAACATGAAGGCCTTGCTTGACCCCGTCACTGCCGTCTATTTTTCTGCCCCAAACCAAAGTCTGTTCTCCCACTGCAGGATTCCTGGGTACCCCTCTGAGGAGTACCACCGTCTCTGGCATCTCCCCACCCCAACCGGTGCTGCAAGGCCCCAGGGCAGCCCTCCTGCCTTCCTAGCCCTGCTGTCGCCTGGATGGGAAGAGTCACCAGTTGGCCAGGGCAGTGGTGGGCATTACCACCACTTTTTTTTTTACTCCCCCCTCTTCTTTTTTCCTTTCTCCTCCTGTGATGGAACTCCTATTTGGGGACTTCCCTGGCTTTTTTCAGGCCCATGTAGGACCAGTCTGGAAAGTTAGCCTTGGTGAAGACCTGACATTTTCATCCCCCAAAAAGTTTTTGATTTGAGTTTCCATTGAAATGAGGCTGTATTTTAATTTTAATGTTTTGATGTTTCAATGTTGTGTTTTAATCTTGTTTTTAAGCTGTATTTCAATCAATTTGTTTTTATATCGGATGTTAGTGGCCCTGAGCCTGGTCTTGGCTGGGGAGGGCAGGGTATAAATAAAATTTATTATTATTATTTATTTTTATTATTATTATTGAGTCCTATCCTTAAGGGTCTGCTATCTCAGAATCCAAACTCTCTTCTTCACCTCCTTCCCCATCCCCCTTCCCTTCTAGTGAGGAAGAGATGGATATGGAGTTCTCATTCTGCAACGAGGTAAGAAACCTTCAGAATTTTGGGGGGTGGGAGGGGAAAACCCCATAACACAGCTCACCCCCTTATTCGGCTCCCACTTAAGAAGGAGGGTGGCTTGCAAGGCTATCAGAGTGGCTTCAATGGTACCCAGAGGGCAGGGGAGGCTTGGGGCTCAGCCCAGGAATTCGCCCTTCCAGACAGAGAGCTGTAGGCCAAGGTGTTTTTCACCTGGCACTTAAGCACAGTGCCATATAGTTAGGCTCAGGACTATTGTTGGGGAGGGACACAGCCCCAGATCTTTTCCTCGAGGCCCCCAGGCCTCCTGCCCTCCCTCCGAAAAATCCATCATCTTCATCTGCCATTCCTCCACTGCTGGAACTTCTTGTGTTTTTCAGTTCTTAGCTAGCCAAATTCTTGCTGCAGTTGTGGCATACAAAAACAATTTGACATCTTTCTTGGGCAGTTCCAAACCTGTTATTCCAAGAAGGGCCTGAGCATTCTTATCAGCAGCAGACAACAGCAGCAACCACTTCCTTCCCTCGGGTGCCTGACAGCCAAGCCCTTGGCTGGGTGCAATGGGAGCAGGCGGAAGAGAAGGGGTGAAAGCAGTGTGCATTTGGAGGGAGTGGCAGGAGGTCTCCTCAGAATGAGCCAGAGCCCGTGAGGAAGGGGCTGCTCCCTTGAGCTCTTTCCATAAGGGGACACCTTGCGCTGTTTGTTCCAGGGCCCCGTTCTGACTATTCCAGCTGATTTCCCCCCTATAGATCTCCTTCTATCAGTGTGTCCAGCACGCAGGTATCCTTTCCGTTCTAGAAGATGCCGCAACCAAGCCCAGCACGTGCCCACCGAGACGGAGACGGCCCAGCCACAGCAGGCTGTTCACAGATGCTGACCTGAGAGAGATGCTGACCAGCAACTTGGTGGAAGGTATTGAGCTCCCTCTATTCAGCCAGTCCCAGTTTTGAGTGGCAAGGAGTTCCAAAGGATGGCAGTGCTCTAAAGAGTGATTGGACATCCTCATGGAGGAGGAGGAAGCTATTGACAGCTACTAGCCACTACGGCCGGACTCTGGCTCCGCAGTTGGAGGCAGCAGTGCTTCTGAATGTCCGTTGCTGGAAACCACAGGAGGGGATAGGGTCCTAGTGGTCAAATCCTGCTTGCTGGTTTCCTACAGGGATTTAGGTGGCCCCTGTGAGAACAGGAAACTGGACTTAGACGGTCCATATGGCTGATCCAGAAAGCTTATGTTCTATATGTTCTATATGTTTTTTAACATACCATTTTCAACAGTAATTAAACATACTTTTACATCTTATACAATTTTTTGACTTCCATCAATCCTGTTTGACAATTTTCCAATCTAATCTCTTAGTATACATTTCTTACTTTCCTATTACATTTAATACTCATAACCAATATCTCTATTCTTTATCTAATTTGTAACGTTTCATATATTTCTCCTTACAAAGCTTCTTGTAATCCTACTAGCATAATTTGTTGATTACAATTGCTCTTCAAATAGTTCATGTACTTCTTCCAATCTTCTGCAAATCTCTGTTCCCGCAGGTTTCGAATCCTTCCTGTCATTTTCTCCAGTTCTGCATAGTCCATTAATTTCGCTTGCCATTCTTCTTTCGTCGGAATTTCTTCTTGCTTCCATTTCTGGGCTAACAATACTCTTGCCGCTGTTGTTGCATATAAAAACAGTTTAACATCTTGCCTATTAATATCCTGACCTATAATACCAAGTAAAAATGCTTCTGGTTTTTTTTTAAAAAAACATATATTTCAAGATCTTTTTCATCTCGTTATATATCATTTCCCAGAAGTTCTTTACTTTCTTACACTCCCACCACATATGATAAAATGTTCCTTCTGGCTCTGCTTATGTTCTTATGCACGGCCATGAGGCTCGCTGGGTGACATTAGCCCCACCTAATCTACCTTACAGGGAAACATGAGCGGGCAGAGAACCATGTGTACCAATCTGAGGTCTTTAGAGGATAAAGATGTGTTAAGATTGGGAGAATATCGCTTCCACCAGAAGGAGCGTCGCGAGGATTGTTCTGGAAGGGTTGTAGCAAGAGCTTCCAAGTCTTGCTGGCCTCTCCCTTGTGCTGACCATAATGCTCCCTGTTCCCTCTTGCATGTCCAGGTCCATCCTCCTTTGCTGAAGCCAGCCTTGTGTCTTCAGGGCTTCCATCTGCTTACACCTATGTCAAGGTGGAAAGGTGCACCATCCAAGACTTTGACAACAAGTGCTTTTTCCTGGACGGGACCCCAGGGCAGCCCAAGCTCCTTGCCTTGCACTTACAAGTCAACGACAAGCCAGGTAAGGAATCATGTAAGCGTAGAGCTGGAAGGGACCCGCCGGGGTCATCTAGTCCAACCCCCTGCAAAGCTAAATAATCTCTCACTGATGGCCATCCAACCTCTGATTTAAAATCTCCAATGAAGGAGAATCTGCCACCTTCCGAGGGAGTCCAGCTGCACAGTGCAGTGGCTCCTACCAGCAGAAAGTTCTTCCTAACATTTACTCAAAATCTCCTTCCTTGCCATTTGAACCCATTGGTCTGGGTTCTGCCCTCTGGAGCAGCAGAAGACAAGCTGGCACCATCTTCTGTGGGACAGCCCTTCAGATATTTGAAGGTGCCAGCCTGCCACCTCTCCATCTTCCCTCATACACCAGCCTCCTTCCTTTCTCCTGCCAAGCACCACTGTAGGGCGAATTATAGACGCTCCAAGGCATCTGGAGGGTGCCAGGGTGTGTCAGGCTGGCCAATGTCCATGCTGGGTCTGTCTCCAATGGTCTCCAACAGTTTGGTCAATGAAAGATAGGGAAACAATAAGAGGGTCTTCTCTGTGCTAGCTCCCAGTTTGTGGCATGCCCAGCCTCCTCGTGGCATATATTTCGATGTCAAGGCAAGGTACATCTTTTTGCAGGCGGGAGAGATCAGAACATCCCTGGCATCTAATGCTTATGTATCAGGTCTGGGGTCAGCAAACTTTTTCAGCAGGGGGCGGGTCCACTGTCCCTCAGACCTTGTGGAAATAAACAAATTCCTATGCCCCACAAATAAGACAGAGATGCATTTTAAATACAGTCATACCTCGGGATGAATAATAATAATAATAATAATAATAATAATAATAATAATTTATTTGTACCCCGCCCATCTAGCTGGGTTTCCCCAGCCACTCTGGGCGGCTTCCACAAAGACCAAAAATACACTAAGATGTCACACATTAAAAACTTCCCTGAACAGGGCTGCCTTCAGATGTCTTCTGAATGTCAGGTAGTTGTTTATCTCTTTGACATCTGATGGGAGGGGATTCCACAGGGCGGGTGCCACCACCGAGAAGGCCCTCTGCCTGGTTCCCTGTAGCTTTGCTTCTCGCAATGAAGGAACCGCCAGAAGGCCCTCGGCGCTGGACCTCAGTGTCTGGGCAGAACAATGTGGGTGGAGACGCTCCTTCAGGTATACTGGGCCGAGGTATACTATGCTTCAGCTTAAATATTTTCGGGTTGCGCTCCGCAGCGACCCGGAAGTAACGGAGCTCATTACTTCTGGGTTTCTCCGCATGCGCAGACACTCAAAATGACATCACGCGCATGCGCGGAAGTGGCAAAATGCGACCCGCGCACACGCAGACACGCAATCGCCTCTTACGTTCGCTTCAGGATGTGAACACATTCTACTCATGTAAAAACACCAGGCAGGCCCCACAAATAACCCAGAGATGCATTTTGAATAAAAGAACACATTCTACTCATGTAAAAACATGCTGATTCCCAGACCGTCCACGGGCCGGATTTAGAAGGCAATTGGGCCAGACCCGGGCCCCGGGCCTTAGTTTGCCTACCCATGCATTAGGTGGTTCAAATGTACCAAGTTGCATGGGACCTACTTAGCGATTTATAAATGTTCATAAATATAATGAAACAGGGGAAATCCAGCGTCAAGGAGGATCTCCTGCTTAAGCTGTGGAAGTCTGCTGGCCTTGGTCACATGAAAAAGTGTCCCAAGAGAGCGATACGGCCTGCTTGTCATTTTAAGGGGTGCATTTCAAGTCACCCCTCTAGACGTTTCAGCAGGGAATCGGTGAGGACATCAGCTAGGGGCAGAGGCAGGAGACCAGAAAGCCACCCTGTGCCTGATCTATGATTCTGTGTACTGGAAGCGCACACCCAGGAGCAGGGGGCTTAGAGAGACATAGCCAAAGCTCAAGCCCCTCCCTCTGCAAGGGTTCTGCACCTTGAGCTCATCAGAACTGAGGCAGGATTTGCCCTTTGGTTTCTTCCCAGTGGAACTGGACCTGCGCTTCTATCGCTCACCGCTGGGCAGCGATGCCACGTCTGGGCAGCTGGTCGCTCTGGACATTGTAGACAGCAAGTTGTACTTGACGTGCGTCAAGGAGGGAGATGGTTGCCGCCTGCAGCTGGAGGTGAGTAGAGTAGTGAGTAGGAGGTGAGCAGTAGGGCTCCAGAGCCCCCCACAAAATGCATGGGGCCCCTCAGCATAGCTGTCAACCGTCCCTTATTTGGCGGGAAACTCCCTTATCCCAGCGCCGTTTCCCGCTGCTGTCCCTTATTGATGATGTTCCTTAAATTTCCCGGGTTTCAAAGGAAGCAGCTCCTCTCCCTCCCTCCCTGCCGGCCAGGGAGGAGGGAGGCTCCAGCTGTGTTGCTTGGCTGCGTTGCTCACCCAATAAGGAGTCTAAGAACGACTGGGGGTGGAGCTTGCATGCCTTGTGCCGATCAAATCGGCCGCATTGCCTGGGGACTCGCCTTTGCTCAGCGCTTCCCAGCGGAGAGGTGACGGTGGTTTTCCTTGCTGCATCCCCTTTGCCGGGTTGCTGCGCTGTGGGGACCACCGCTTGAGGCTTCGTTCGGCTGCTGGCTGGGCTTTCTGCCTTTGGCTCGGAGGGGCTCAGAAGTTGAACATACCTGTGCCCAGAAAATCCCTTATTTTGGCTGCTGGTCCTTTATTTTCAAATCTGTAAGTTGACAGCTATGCTCCTCAGGCATAGCTGTGTGGTCCCCAAGACTCTGGCTCACACATAGCTCCTGTGTGGCCCCCAAGACTCTGGCTGTGTGTGCTGGGGAGTGTGGCAGCCCCCTGACCGCTCTCCCTTTCCTCTAGGAAGCGGAGAAGCCCCTGAAGGAAATCTCCGGAGACAACCAGAAGTACCTCTTTTATTACAAGCCCACCAGCCCAGTGAGCAAAACCTTCACTTTCCAGTCCCTGATCTGTCCCGGGTGGTACATGGCCACCCCAAACGATACCGGCTACGTGCAGATGCACAACATCATCGGAGAACGTTTCTACACCGACTTTTATTTATTTTAATAACCATTAATGTTTTCAGCCACAGTGGCATGTTGGTTGGTTGGTTGGTTATCTTTTTAGGCTGCCTGAATTTCTCAGGGGCCACGTATGTACCACGTACAGAAATCCCAGTTCCTGTGCTTGCATGTTATACTATTTATTTATTTATTTGTATATTTAGTTATTTATTTATTTATTTCATAAAATTTATACACTGCTTGATTGTAAAAAAAAAAAACAACCTCTCGGAGCAGTTTTTGTCAACATGTTTTTTTATCATGTACATACTGTATATGAAAATGTTGCATTTATTTATTTGTTTATTCACTCACTCACTCATTCACTTGCTTATTTATTTATTTATTAGCACTGGCCTACTTGAACATTTTGATACTGAAGGGATTTTTTTTTATTTCGTTTCGACTACAGCAGACCAACACGGCTACACAACATTCACCTACACAGTTTCCAAATTCCAAAAGGATATCATAGATGACAATTCAGAATTGTTAAAGAAGGTATATAATATCCTGTTGGAATGGGAAACAAAAGGTGAGGAAGTTAAAGCAGTAATGATTAAGTGGGCACAAGATATAGGTCACAACATACAATTAAACGACTAGATAAGGCCTTGGAAAGTGAACTTGAAGTTTATGGATTATATATTGCTGAAAGAGAACTACCGTATTTTTTGCTCTATAAGACTCACTTTTTCCCTCCTAAAAAGTAAGGGGAAATGTGTGCGTGCATCTTATGGAGCGAATGCAGGCTGCACAGCTATCCCAGAAGCCAGAACAGCAAAAGGAATTGCTGCTTTCACTGCGCAGCGATCCCTCTTGCTGTTCTGGCTTCTGAGATTCAGAATATTTTTTTTCTTGTTTTCCTCCTCCAAAAACTAGGTGCGTCTTGTGGTCTGGTGCGTCTTATAGAGCGAAAAATACGGTATATGAAAATGATGTATAGGTGGTAAAGGTAAAAGGACCCCTGACTGTTAGGGCCAGTCACGGATGACTCTGTGGTTGTGGCACTCATCTCGCTTTACTGGCCAAGGGAGCCTGCGTTTGTCCGCAGACAGCTTCCGGGTTATGTGGCCAGCATGACTAAGCCGCTTCTGGCAAACCAGAGCAGTGCACGGAAACGCTGTTTACCTTCCCGCCGGAGCGGTACCTATTTATCTACTTGCACTTTGACGTGCTTTCAAACTGCTAGGTTGGCAGGAGCTGGGACTGAACAACGGGACCTTCTGATCGGCAAGCCCAAGGCTCAGTGGTTTAGACCACAGTGCCACCCGTATCCCTTGTATAGGTGGTACATTACACCATTAAAACTGGCCAAAATGTACAAAACAGAACAAAAGAACTGTTGGAGATGTAAAGAAGGGGAAGGTACATTTTGTCATATGTGGTGGGATTGTTGTAAGATTTGTGAAATGATATATAATCATTTGGGGGGGAAATGTTTAAAATAACTTTTGTGAAGAAACCAGAAGCCTTTCTGTTAGGTATTCTAGGACAAGAAATGCCGAACGAAAATCGGACATTATTTATGTATGCTACTACAGCAGCAAGAATTTTAACAGCACAAAACTGGAAGACTGGAAATATACCATCTAAAGAACAATGACAAGAAAAAATTATGAGATAGGCAGAACTGGCAAAGTTAACGGATAAACTGCGTGAAAAGGACAATAGTGACTTTGGAAAAGAATGGGAACCTTTTACAACATACTTGCAGGCACAACAAAAAAACATGGACTCGTTGGCAGGATTTAAATAAACATTTACAATTTTCTTTACAGATAACAATAAATACAATTAGTTATAATAGAATATTATGTATAAACAGCAGAATGTAACATTTGGTTTAATAAACCAGAAATGGAAGTTGGGGGAGGTCAACGGGGAGGGGGAAACTAGAAAATGGATGTTAAATGATGATGTTGAATATTTGTTTGAGAAAAGAAAATCAATAAAAATTATTTTTAAAAAAACAAAAAAAAAAACCACGGCTACCTACCTGTAACTTGAAGGTACAGTTAAGCCCGGAAGGGAGGTTCCATTGGCTAGATGGTGCAAGGGGGCTGCCAGATCTCTACATAGGGCCCAACTTTGAAAGGTGGGTGGGGACACCCGTCACTGAATCATAGACTGGGAAGGGACCACCCAGGGCCATCTAGTCTGTTGTTGTTTAGTCGTTTAGTCGTGTTCGACTCTTCGTGACCCCCTGGACCAGAGCACGCCAGGCACTCCTGTCTTCCACTGCCTCCCGCAGTTTGGTCAAACTCATGCTGGTAGCTTCGAGAACACTGTCCAACCATCTCGTCCTCTGTCGTCCCCTTCTCCTTACGCCCTCCATCTTTCCCAACTTCAGGGTCTTTTCCAGGGAGTCTTCTCTTCTCATGAGGTGGCCAAAGTATTGGAGCCTCAACTTCAGGATCTGTCCTTCCAGTGAGCACTCAGGGCTGATTTCCTTCAGGCTGAAGAGGTTGATCTTCTTGCAGTCCATGGGACTCTCAAGAGTCTCCTCCAACCAGCACCATTATTGAAAAGCATCAATTCTTCGGCGATCAGCCTTCTTTATGGTCCAGCTCTCACTTCCATACATCACTACCGGGAAAACCATAGCTTTAACTATACGGACCTTTGTTGGCAAGGTGATGTCTCTGCTTTTTAAGATGCTGTCTAGGTTTGTCATTGCTTTTCTCCCAAGAAGCAGGTGTCTTTTAATTCCGTGGCTGCTGTCACCATCTGCAGTGATCATGGAGCCCAAGAAAGTAAAATCTCTCACTGCCTCCATTTCTTCCCCTTCTATTTGCCAGGAGGCCATGATCTTAGTTTTTTTGATATTGAGCTTCAGGCCATATTTTGCGCTCTCCTCTTTCACCCTCATTAAAAGGTTCTTTAATTCCTCCTCACTTTCTGCCATCAAGGTTGTGTCATCTGCATATCTGAGGTTGTTGATATTTCTTCCGGCAATCTTAATTCCGGCTTGGGATTCATCCAGCCCAGCCTTTCACATGAAGTAGGGTTCTATTGTCTGGGTGGTCCAGATCTCTACCTAGGGCCCAACTTTGATAGGTGGGCGGGGACACACGTCACTGAATTATAGTCTGAGAAGGGACCACTCAGGGTCATCTAGTCTAACCCCCCTGCAGTGCAGGAATCACGTGATGCCATGATTGACAAGGGGCTGCCTTCACCCCCCACCCAGGACAAAACCCCTTGCGGTCCCGGCGCTCCTGTTTGAGCACAGGATTTGCGGGGGGGGTGCGGGGAGGGGCTGGACACCCTTTAAAAAGTGGGGCTGGGGCTTTTTGCACGTGGGAAAACTTCTGCCGGCGAGCTGAGAAGGGGCGTGGCAAGGGGGGGTTGGCCCTGGGCGTGGCTAAGGCGCTAGGGGCGCGGCCGGGGGCGTCGCCTTTCCCTTTCGGAAAGAACATCGCCGGCTCCGCCCACTCCGCTCTCCCCGGCCAATTGGATAAGCTCCTCCCCGCCCCTCGCAGCCCATTGGTCCCTTTGAACGGGAGCTGCGGGAAGCGGCCGCCCGAGGGCGATGCCGCCGCCGCCGCCGCCGCAGCTGGCTGTCATGGAGGCGCCTCGGAGCTCGGGAGGGCCGGGGCTGCGGCGCGGAGGAGGAAGGAGAGAGGAGATGGGTGAGGGTGCAGGGGTCCCCGGAGCATGTGCAGAGTGCAGACGGGGAAGGGGGTCCAGGAGGAAAGGAAGCTCTGGAAGCGGCCGTTTGGGGGGACTTCTCTGCTGACCCTCCGAAGGGACTGGGGTGGGGGGTCTCCAGGAAATTGGGGGCGCCCGTTTGACTGCGACCCTCTGAGGGCTTTTCCTGTCTCTCTCTTGCAGCAGCAGCAGTGGAGGAGCGGCGGCAGAAGCTGCAAGAATATTTAGCTGCCAAAGGAAGGCTGAGACCGGCCAGCACCAAGTGAGTCTTTGCTTTTGCTTTGTTTTCTGGAGTTGCTTAAAGGTAAAGGGACCCCTGACCATTAGGTCCAGTTGTGGCCAACTCTGGGGTTACGGCGCTCATCTCGCTTTATTGGCCGAGGGAGCCGGCGTACAGCTTCCGGGTCTTGTGGCCAGCATGACTAAGCCGCTTCTGGCGAACCAGAGCAGCGCACGGAAACGCCATTTACCTTCCCGCCGGAGCGGTACCTATTTATCTACTTGCACTTTGACATGCTTTTGAACTGCTTAGTTGACAGGAGCAGGGACCGAGCAAAGGGAGCTCACCCCGTCGCGGGGATTCAAACTGCCGACCTTCTGATCAGCAAGTCCTAGGCTCTGTGGTTTAACCCACAGCGCAACCCGCGTCCCTTTCAGAGTTGCTCACATAGCATCGAAACAAGAAAGTCCCTCTTCTACCTTACAATCAATCATCGTCGCATGGCATGCAAGGGGATAGGGACAAGGAGGGAAGAGGAAAACTCAGAATGCAGGCCCCAAGGTGGCACAGTTTAACAGCAAAGAGTTGCTCCCTGGATCAGGCCCTCCTGTAAAGCTAATGCAATAAGAGAACCTCCTGCTCATAGCTGTCAACTTTCAGATTTGAAAATAAGGGATCAACAGTCTCGAAAATAAGGGATCAGCAGCCTCACCTGTCCCAGGAACAGTCTATGGGATATCTAACAATCCAGAACAGCAGCGGGAAACAGCGCTGGAATAAGGGAATTTCGCTCAAAAAAGGGAAGGTTGACAGTTATGCTCCTGCTTCCTCTTGGCTCTCCATTGAGGCAGCCTGAGGTGGCAGTTGGAGGAAGAAGGAGCTCTGATGGGGCTGGGAACCCCTGCCTGCCTCAGTGGGCCAGCTGGAAACATGCAAGTGGGGTGCAGGCTTCTGTCAAAGGTTCTCATTCTTCTCCCTTGCAACCAAACAGGCTCTCAGTGCCACTCTGTCCTTTGGGCACTGTGCACCAGCCACACCCAAATCAGCCCCTGGGGTTGACCCCAGAAACAGACCAGGACCCCTTGAGGATGGTGAAGGCCTGCTGGCGTGAGAAGAGGGGTGGGCTTCATCCTGGGCTCACAACCCTCATTCATTTGTTACTTTTATATCCTACCTTTCTCTCCAAGGAGTTCAAGGTGATATACATACGGTAAGTTTTTGGGACACGGGTGGCGCTGTGGGTTAAACCACAGAGCCTAGGGCTTGCCGATCAGAAGGTTGGTGGTTCGAATCCCTGCGACGGGGTGAGCTCCCGTTGCTCGGTCCCTGCTCCTGCCCACCTAGCAGTTCGAAAGCACGTCAAAGTGCAAGTAGATTAATAGGTAGCACTCCAGCGGGAAGGTAAACGGCGTTTCCGTGCGCTGCTCTGGTTCGCCAGAAGTGGCTTAGTCATGCTGGCCACATGACCCGGAAGCTGTACTTCGACCAATAAAGCGAGATGAGTGCCGCAACCCCAGAGTCGTCCGCGACTGGACCTAACGGTCAGGGGTCCCTTTACCTTTATATAAGTTTTCTTCCTCCCCATTTTTATCCTGTGAAGTAGGTTAGGCTGAGAAATAAATGCGCACTTCTACAGCCTGATCCTGTGCAAGATTCTTCAGGTGTAAATTGTATGGGATTTGGTGGGACTGCAGATCCTTAGGATCATAGAGATGGAAGGGAATCTGTTTGTCATCTAGCCCCCGCTCACACACCCCGCAATGCAGGGGTATACAACTGTCTCATATGAGGATCGAACCTGTAACCTTGGCATTATCGCCACACTTTAGACACCTGCATGAATTGCAATCTTGGTCACATTTTTTATCCCTTGAAAGTAGAGGGAAGATAGAGGGAATGTTCATCCATATGTGGTAGACTTCGTAAAAGGGTAAAAGAGTATTGGGAAATGATCCATGATGAATTGGAAAAAATGTTTACTTTCCCCAAAAAACCAAAGTCCGTCCTGTTGTGGATAATTTAGACTGAAATTCCCAGGTTTCAGAAAAGGTTATTTATGTAATATTTATGGCGGCCTGTGTTTTGTTAGCCCCAAAATGGAAAACGAGTGAGGTCCCAACCCAAGAGTGGCAACTTAAGTTGACAGAATATGCACAGCTTGCAGACTTAACAAATAGAACAAGAGACCCAGAAGAACATACGTTTAGAGAAGATTGGAAAAACATTTATTGAATATGTGGGAAATAACTGTGTACAGCTGAAAACGCTGGCAGCATGAAGATAAAGTCAACAGTGTAAATAAGTTTTGGTGGATGTAATAATGGAATACTGACTGGCATAGTTTTTGTAAAATATGCAGGGATTTATTATATGTAAAATGAACCATGGAAAGAGAAGAAGGGAAGTCATTGATATGTTAAGGATGCAAAAATGAGTCCTTTCAATTGTAAAACGGGGGGGGGGGATTAAAGAAAGTAAATTATTTTCAAACTTTTCCTTATGCTGCACAGGCCCTACTTGAAGGACAACAGCAGGCAGAAGAATCCAGTTCCCTCCAAAGCACAACCTGTAAGTAGACAAGATCCAGTGAGCCTCTGTATTGCGATCTAGAGAGCCAGAGTGGTGTAGTGGTTAAAATGCTGGACTGGGATCCGGGAGACCAGGGTTCAAATCAGTTGGCCATCAAGCTCCCTGGGTGACCTGGGGCGGTCAACTGCCTCTCAGGTTAATTGAAGGAGAACCTTGTACACCACTTTGAGCTCCTTGGAGGAAAAAGTGGGATATAAGTGCAATAAATAAAGAATAAGTGTATATTCTGACCAATGGCATGTAGAGTGTCTGAGACTTCTGGGGGCCACCCTTGCTTGGGATTTAGATCCAGTCCCTTTTACCAGGATAATCTCTCTTTCCCTCACAATAGCTGGTGTGAGTTGGCAAGCTCTCTTCGCAGTGGAGCCCAAGGCCACTCGGAAGGTGGCAACTTGTGTTGGAGGAAAACCTTGCTGTTCAAACCTCCTGTCACAGGAAGAAGGGAGGCATCCTCGGGTCTCCAGTTCCGACAAATATATGGAGTGTCATCCTCATTCTTTCTCTCCTCTGAAGCCGTACAAATTTGGTGACCATTACTGAATTATCACTATATTTGTTTATATCACACCATTTCCCCAGAATGGGACTCAAGGTGGCTTGCACAAATTGAAACAACATAGACAAAATACACTACAGGATGCTAAAAACATTTTTTAAAAAAGTTTAAAAGTAGGTAAATTCAACTGGATCTGTTCTTTACATTATAGTCATACCTCGGGTTGAATGGGCGCTTTCAGGTTGCGCTCCGCGGCAACCCAGAAGTAACGAAGCACGTTACTTCCGGGTTTTGCTGCTTACGCATGCGGCAAAACGCGACCCGCTCAGACGCGCCATCATGTCTTACATTCTATTCAGGATGCAAACGGGACTCCAGAACTGGCATGTTCCCTCCCTCCTGGCCGATCGTTCGGGAGCTTCATAAGCTTTCTTCTGCCCGAATATCACAGCGACCGATGCCAACAGACATCGGCACACTTAGGTATACGCAGAGTTTGCGCAACTTGCGTGACAGACCTCAGCGACTCAACATTTTGGCTAATCTACTTTATTTACATATAAACACACACGGAGCACTGCAACATGGCTCCCTCTCTCTCTAGCATCAGACAGCAAAGAGAAAAAGGACAATAGTCCCACTTCACAGAACACAGTAATGCAAGCATCCTGTCTCGTCACTTCCCACTCTGTGGAGTCAAAACATATACTGTCATGTGATAGACAAAAATCCCATGACTGCAAACATGGAGCAGGAATTCTAACAGTTTTCTGCAAGGAACTCTGCACATGCTTTTAGTTCCCCCAAATTCAAACAAGTAACATGTCAGATTCACTGTTGTTTTCATGTAAAAGTGTGATATTTCTCATCCTTCCTTCCCGCCCGCCCCTTTTCTCTGCTGTCTAAAAACTCTTTTTCCAAATGCTCCTGTCTTTCTATACATTGGCTTACTCAGCTTAAAGGTATTTCTCTAAGATTTTTCACTAAAATTGTCCTCATGCGATGATTGCGTGGGCATTAAGTTATCCCTTGAGTATGTCACAATGTACTATTAAAGCAAATCTGTCCATAGGGCTCATTATATATATGTTTTTAAAACTCCTTCAAAATAGCTGAACAGACATGGCACTTTTCAAGCTAAGTTGAGATCTGAATAGTGGCAGGAAAGGCTGCCTGCTTTGCTGGGTTCGCAGGACCAGGTTAAGGGGCACTTGTTTGCTCAGGCTCTGCGGAGCATCGAAAGAAATTGTCCGAGGTCTCCATGCTATTATTATTTTTATTTAACTATAAAAATAGATGTATACTGCTAAATCATAAATATATACAGTGGTACCTTGGTTCTTGAACGTAATCCGTTCCAGAAGACCGTTCGAATTCCGAAACGTTCGAAAACTGAGATGCAAAGGGATGGCTGCAAATGCAATTAAGAAAATTGAAAAACACAGAGCGGAAGCCGTTCGACTTCCGAGGTGCATTCAAAAATGGAAGCGTTTACTTCTGGGTTTTCGGTGTTCAGGTTCCGAAACGTTCGACAACGGAGACTTTTGAGAACCGAGGTACCACTGTATACTCTGTGTGTGTGTATGCTTTGCAGCAGTAAAAACAATTAAAGCATAACAAAGTTAAAATCGGACATCAGTTAACCATTGTGGAAGAATTCGTTCTTAGTTGCCTGCATAGGTCTGACGGAATAGAATGCTTTTCAGCAGGTGCTAAAAAGTTGGGACAGAAGCTGAATCTAGTGGCAGAGAGTTCCACAGGAAGGGAACAATGGTACTAAAGGCAATTGAATATTTTTGTTTGTTCAAAGGCTTTTACTATTTTTCTAATTCTGTTTTATATAAAATGCCCTGAAAGCTCTATTTGGTGAAAAATTGATTTAAAGAGTTTCTCAAATAATTTCACCATTTTCTCCATTTCCAGACTGTTGGATCCCGGAAAACAGTTGCCCCAAGCACAGCCAAAAGTGCATCGACCAGGGAGGCAAAGGGGTTGGGACCTGCTAGCAAAGTCCTTCCAGATAAGCCTTCCAGGGCTCTTGTGCATCGGGAGGCAAACAATGCACCCACACAACTTCCAAGGAAGCGGGGGCCCGTACTTCCTCTCCCCTCAAAGCCCCCTGCTAGAAAACACCCTGAGAAGCTGGTCAGCGGGAGCTCATCTGCTGGACATTGCTTAGGCGGGACGAGAGAACCTGGAAAGCAGGAATTGGCCACAGCACCCGGGACGTCAAAAGTCCTTTCAGACTTGAACAATTTAGAGCGGGATAAGGAGAACTCTGGGCTGAAGCATGTTGGGCAGCCTCGGAAGAGAGAGACGTCTCGCTTGAGCCTCCAAGCCAAATCCCAAGCTGGCTCCAAACTGCCCGTGAAGAACAGCAAGCAGTCTGTGGAAAAGAGCACCCTTTCGAAAAACCACAGGGCTGCTGCGGCACAGGTTAAGCCCAGAGCACCCTTAGGGGGTCCTCAGAGGCAAGTCAACAGCATCTCAGTGGTGCGGACTTCACCACCCCGTGGACGGCCCTCGGCTGTTTCTAGGCCAGGAGTCCGAGGCCAAAATCCCAGATTAATAAAGCAGTCTGTGGTGATTCCACAGGCCGCTGGTCTGCCTGTTCCTGGAGGGTCTCTGGCTGGGAGGGAAGAAACCACGTCATCCTCATCCCTGGGCATTCTTCAGAGGGGTTGGTCCAGGCCGCGGGCTGGTGCTCTGCAGGAGAGACCGCTGCCCGGTCGCCACGGGGCCTTGCAGAGGAAACGGAAGGCCACTCCGGAGAGATGTCGTTCAGCGGCGCCTGGTGGCGCCAAGCAGAACAGAAGCCCAGCAGGGAGGGAGCCGGGCAGCAAGAAGTTCAAGCAAGCGCCCAGGACTCCCGAGCCAAAATCCAGGCACAGAGCCTCGGAGCAGGGGTCTGGAGGACGCGGGAGAGGCGCACCCACAGCAAAGCAGCTGGCGGGGGAGACAGGCCAAGAGCCGAAGACCCCAGGCAATCAGGATCGGAGGCAAGTTGAACCCAGAGCGGGTTGCATTCACTCATTCCATCTGGGCTGAGGCTGCCCTGAGCAGCGACTAGCGAGGGTGCATTTTGGAGATCTGGGCCGATAAAGTGCCCCTTCTTGGGTTTGCCCCTGGAATGTTGGGGCTCTTGTTCACAACAGATCAGAGAAGTGGGTGCCCAAGTGGCTCTTGCACCCACTTCAATTATTCATTTATAAAAATAAATAATAATAATAATAATAATTTTTATTTATACCCCGCCCTCCCCAGCCAAGGCCGGGCTCAGGGTGGCTAACAAGTAATAATAAAAACAAGTTGAATGAATACAACTTAAATACAAGATTAAAATACAACATTAAAATATTGAAACATTAAAATATTAAAATGCAGCCTCATCACGGGAGGAGGAAGGAAAAAGAAAAACATCAGAGCAGCTTACAGCAATAAATGCATAAAACTATGCCATAAAACTATAGTCGTACCTCGGATCCCAAAGGCCCTGGAACTTGGATGTTTTGGTTCCCAAACGCCGCAAACCAGGAAGTGATTGTTCCGGTTTGCAAACGTTATTTCAGAACCCGAACATCTGACGGGGCTTCCGCGGCTTCTGATTGGGTGCAGGAACTTCCTGCAGCCTGTGCAGACAATTAAGAATACATCATCCCACAATACATCGATTAACCATTGTGGGATGATGTATTCTTAATTGTCTGCACAGGCAGGCATTTAAAGTTTGGCACAGAGGTTGCCCGCTGAATCTCTAGTGGCAGAGAGTTCCACAGGACTGGACTGATGCCACCATCTTGTTCCATCTGTCCGTCTTTCCTGCGTGGGGAATGGGGTCTAGGCGTGTCCCTTAAGGGTGGGCCAGCGCACGGCCAAACTGCTGCCTCAATCCCTCATGCACCTGTGTGTTATAATGTGCAGAGGAACCCCTAGATCTTTATTCAGCTGAGGTGTTCAGTATCTCCACCAGGTTCTGCTGATGGACCAATAGGAGATTCAAGATTACAGTGCGGAAAAGGCACACTAAAGTGCCTCCTTGTGAGTGAATCTGCTTGCAAATAGACCTTCCACACTTGCCGGGGACATCGTGTCCATGTGTTACTTTGTGTGCATGAGGAGCCACCCTCTTGGGAATGATGAGCTGTGATTCCTGCATTGCAGCGGGTCAGGCTAGATGGCCCTTTGTGTCCCCTCCAGCTCTGCAATTCTATGATTACTGAAGGCATGCAGAAAGAAGCCCCAAACAAAGGAGGGACAAGGAAGAAGAAAAGTGATAGGTCATAGATGACCCCAATTTTGCTCTGGCTTCTAACTATTAATTGGACCTCCTTGGCCATGAGTAGGCAAACTAAGGCCCGGGGGCCGGATCCGGCCCAACCGCCTTCTCAATCCGGCCCGCAGACGGTCCGGGAATCAGTGTGTTTTTACAAGAGTAGAATGTGTCCTTTTAATTAAAATGCATCTCTGGGTTGTTTGTGGGGCATAAGAATTCGTTCATTATTATTTTTCAAAATAGAGTCCGGCCCACCACATAGTCTGAGGGACAGTGGACCGGCCCCCTGCTGAAAAAGATTGCTGACCCCCGTTCTTGGCCATGGGTAGGCAAACTAAGGCCTGTGGGCCAGATCCGGCCCAATCGCCGGTCCAGGAATCAGCATGTTTTTACATGAGTCGAATTGAAAATGAATCTCTTGGTTATTTGTGGGACATAGGAATTTGTTCATTTTTCCCCCCTTCAAAATATAGTCCGGCCCCCCACAAGGTCTGAGGGACAGTAGAATGGCCCCCTGCTGAAAAGGTTTGCTGACCCCTGTCCTTGGCCACCCTATTGCCCACAAAGCCACAGAGGCTCTGATCAAGACCAGGCTTCTCACTGTAGCCTGCGAGATGCGTCAAGAGTGGCAGTGAGAGCCGCCAACTCAGACGGCTTTGAAAGAGGATTAGACAAATTCATGGAGAGGCCTTTTTCCACCTGCCTTACCCCACCCTTCAGTTCTAGGAGTCTTTCCCAGACCATGACTTTGAGAACCAGCAGAAGCAGCTGGGAAGAGAGAAGGGATAATTTCTTTAATTGAAAAATTCATAAGTTGTGTGTCCTCGTTTCCCAATTTGATCCTTTTACGTGGTTTGGTATGTTTTGTGGTAGTTTATGCACTGTAAACTGCTGCCGTTTTTACTGATTACACTTTTCCAATTCTTTATTGTTAAGTGTGAACTATTTAATTATTATCTGTGGGCATTTAATCTTACTGTTTACAGTGGTACCTCAGGTTACATACGCTTCAGGTTACATACGCTTCAGTTTACAGACTCCACTAACCCAGAAATAGTGCTTCAGGTTAAGAACTTTGCTTCAGGATGAGAACAGAAATCACACGGCGGCAGTAGGAAGCCCCATTAGCTAAAGTGGTGCTTCAGGTTAAGAACAGTTTCAGGTTAAGAACGGACCTCCGGAACGAATTAAGTACTTAACCCGAGGTACCACTGTACTGTTATATTTTAACGCCTTATTGAATATGTCTTCATTAGATATGTTGTTACGGCATTTTTGTATTGGGTCAGATTGTGATTAGGCGTGTGACCTTTGCTGTCTGTCTTGTTGCTCCTTCAGCTTGCAAACCTCCTCGTTTGGAGCAATATAGAAAGGCGGTACACAAATTAAAAGTGGAATGAAAGTGGTGGCTGATCCGGCCGGCCGGTCTTTGGTTCTGACGTCGTCTGACCTCTCCTTGATCTCCCTTAGGAAGCAGCTGGAGGAGTGGCTGGCATCCAAAGGGAAACAATACAAGCGGCCCCCGATGACCTTCCCCGTTAAAAGGCGGCCCCCGCCCAAGGAGAAGGAGGCCCTGGACCGCTCCTTCTGGGACTGCATGGAGGAAGAGATGGAGCAGCAAAAGGTGGCACAGCAAATCGCCAGCACCCTGGCAGAGTGCATGAAGTTGGCAGATGAGGTGAGCTTTGGGTCTTCCATCTAGTCTGGAAAGTTGCCCAGGAGCTTCATCCTTCGATGAGGCAGAAAGTGCAGGCCTGGTTGGTTAGACTGATAAGCGCCACCCATCAATAAGTATTCACTGTGTGGCTTAAAAGCAGAACTGTTTACAAAATAAAACACGCAATCATTAAAATCCACAAGGAATGATAAAAGCAGGGAGAAAAACCTGTCATGGTGGACCAAGGCAGCCTAAATATTGTTTTTCTTTACTTTGAAACTATCCTTTCTCCCACCCTGCCGGGAACAGAGTTTTTCACAATCGAGCAGTATATGAATAAAATGAGGAAATTAGTCAGGTTTTTATTGTTTTCTGCCCTTGGCCCATTGCGTTGTAGCTCTCAAGAAACAAACTGGGGAGTCCAAGAGTCAGTAGAAACAGAGACGTTTTCAGAAGTGCCCGTTGTCCAACATCAAAGGGAATGTTCCCTAAATCATTTATATTGGGGGGGGGATCTGAATTGAGCCTGTGGAACTCCCTGACCCTTTGCAGACCAAAGCGGGGAATGTCAGGCCTGACGGGCGGCGAGTTCAAGCCCATTTTCTATGGGGAAGTCAGAATGCAGGATCCATCTGCATATATTATTATTAGAGCTGTTTGACAGTGGAACAGACCACCTTGGAAAGGGGTTGACTCCTTCATGGGAGGTTTTTAAAGGGAGGTTGGGTGACTTAAGGTTCAAGGGGCAGGTAACAAAGCACAAAATTACACCGAAAGCAAAACAAAAAATAATTTAAAACAACTAAAAATTACAGAAATAAGGAGGGTCCTAAAATATACCGTATTTTTCGCTCCATAAGACGCACTTTTTCCCTCCTAAAAAGTAAGGGGAAATGTGTGTGCTTCTTATGGAGCGAATGCAGGCGGGAGGCAGGCAGGAAAAGCCCCCAAGCTCTGCGCGGCTCTTGCAGGCTTTTCCCCGAGGAGGGAGAAGGGCAGCCTGTCACTGACGGGCTGTCCTTCTCCCACCTCATAGAAAAGCCCCCAAGAGCCGCGCTCCCTTTAAAAAGAGGGAGATGGGGGAAGGGACAGAGGGCAGCCCCTCAGTCCCTTCCCCCACCTCCTGGAAAAGCCCCCAAGAGCCGCACTCTCTTTAACAAGCCGTGTGGAGCGTGTGTGCGGCTCTTGGGGGCTTTTCTCCCTCCCCTGGGAAAAGCCTGCAAGCACCGCACACACGCTCCACCCGCCCCGTGAAAAGGAGCGCTGAGCAGAGCCTGGGATGCATACAGGCTCTGCTCAGCGCTCCCTTTAAAAATATTTTTTGTGTGTGTGCATTCCCCCTCTAAAAACTAGGGGCGTCTTATGGAGCGAAAAATACGGTACATCTCCAGGGTCAAGAGGGACTGATTTTTTTTTACGCCTCCTTTTCTATGCCCGGCTCTGTAATGTCCGGAGGTACAGGAATGCCCACCCAGTTTTCTGTCTTCGGTTCCAGCGACTTTGCCATCTGCTGGTTCTATCCTCAAGCACTGGGGCAAAAGGAAAACAAAAACCGATTTTGCACAAACACACCCTTAAGGCTGGGCTAGCACTGCCCAGTGGAAAGTCTGCCTACAGAGTGAGCCCAAAATGTCTCTCATCTGCCGGCCTCCTTCTGACTCCTTTCTGTTTCCCTCCAGGGGGTTCCTTCGGAAGAGCTCCTGGCCATGCTGTCCCGCATCCCAGAGGCAGAGAAGTTTGCACAGTTCTGGGTCTGCAAGGCGAAGCTGTTGGCCCGCCAAGGCCCGTTTGATGCCACCGGGCTGTACCGTGCTGCTGCTTGCGCTGGAGCTGTGGTGGGTGGAATCCCCTCACTCTTGGCCTCTCGTCCGCTGTGTCTGAGGCAGAGAGGCAGAGGCAGTGTGGTGTAGTGGTTAGAGTGCTGGGCAAGGACCTGGGGGGCCAGGGTTCAAAATTAAGTCAGACCCACGGAGGCCCAAAGGAGCTTTTTCCCTTCCAAGGACGTGTCAAGTGGGGTGGGGAGGTGCAGGGCTCCCCGACAAAGGCAGAACCCTACGTCAGCCTCCTGCCTCCCTAACCGTCTGGGCTTGAGCTTCCTGAACCCCAAAGCGGGATGCCTTTGCCCATCCCACCTGGGCTGAGAATGCTCTGAGCATCTGCTTGAAAGGGATTTGCACAAGAGGTGCCCCCAGAACGTGGGGCGCACCCTCAGTAAGGAGCCATTTCTTGCTAGGGGCTCTTGTTCTCATCAGATCACGGGGGCTGGACTTTCCTAGATGAGCCTTGGGAGTCCCTACAAGTCTATGATTCTCTGGGGGCTGCTGGAAGACCTGTGTGCCCACAGGCAGGGGAGGGGGTTGCAATTGGCTGTGGTCCCCCCACCTCTGCTATAAAGGACCATCCGTCCTGGGGTGGAGCTATTAAGCAGCCAGTCCTGTGGAATCTCCCTTGCTGGGGCCGCCATCTCCGGGCCCCCACCATGTGCGTCTCTCCCCCTGCCCCCCAAACATCTGTAGCAAAAGGATATTTGTGCATGAAACCTGCTCCCTCGAAAGGTGGTAGACTTGCCTTCATTGGATATACTGTATTTTTTTGTTCTATAAGACTCACTTTTTCCCTCCTAAAAAGTAAGGGGAAATGTGTGTGCGTCTTATGGAGCGAATGCAGGCTGTGCAGCTATCCCAGGAGCCAGAACAGCAAGAGGGATTGCTGCTTTCACTGCGTAGCGATCCCTCTTGCTGTTCTGGCTTCTGAGATTCAGAATATTTTTTTTCTTGTTTTCCTCCTCCAAAGGTCTGGTGCGTCTTATAGAGCGAAAAATACAGTATTTTTAGCGGAGGTGGAGGATCGTTTAGCTGGGATTCCTGCATTGCAGGGCTTTTAGACTGGATGACTCCTTAGGGGCCCTTGCAACTCTATGATTCTGTGAAATCCTGCAGGCAGCGCTCTGAGGCCTGATGTGGGGGTCAGGTGGGATTGCTATGAGGAATTATGAAAAATGAAGCAAGCCATTGTGTCAGCAATGAAAGCATTGCGTTGACTGGGTTTGATTCATTGACAACAGTTTCTGATCAAATCCCATAAGCCTCTGCATCTCTGCCTATCTTCTCTAACTGTCCATTTTCTACACCTGACAGGCACATAAAGCATTCTAAAACACAGACTGGCCATAAAGATAGTAGGCTACTTTGATGTAGCTTTTGTTAATCTTTAGGTAGACGCGGGTGGCGCTGAGGGTTAAACCACAGAGCCTAGGACTTGCCGATCAGAAGGTCAGCGGTTCGAATCCCCATGACGGGGTGAGCTCCTGTTGCTCAGTCCCTGCTCCTGCCCACCTAGCAGTTCAAAAGCACATCAAAGTGCAAGTAGATAAATAGGTACCGCTCCGGCGGGAAGGTAAACGGCGTTTCCGTGTGCTGCTCTGGTTTCGCCAGAAGCGGCTTAGTCATGCTGGCCACATGACCCAGAAGCTGTACGCTGGCTCCCTTGGCCAATAAAGCGAGATGAGTGAGTGCCGCAACCCTAGAGTCGGCAATGACTGGACCTAATGGTCAGGGGTCCCTTTACCTTTACCTTTAGGTTGATCTTAGGACCAGGAAACAGAGCTTCACATGGAACTGATAAAGATGCCTAATCTTTACTGCTTGTTGCTGAATGCATTCCTCCTTTAGTCCAGTTTTACTTACCCCAGAAGGTATGCATGCTCAAATTAGCTCTTTGTAGTTTTTACTTTAACTTAGTCCTCACATGGGTTTTTTTGAAATGCTCAGAGGAAATCTCATTGGTTCTTACGAACACTGTGTAAAGGGCTCTTTGGTTAATAAAACGACCTGGGCCAGGGGGTGGACGGAATTGTTATTATTGGCACTTCCTCCCAGAGTCTTGCTGGTTCAAGCCTCTGTGTGTATTTTATTAATCAGAATCCAATCCTTCCTTGCTTTTGGAACGCAACAGCCTGCTCTGGTCGCTCAGTGATGGACTTTCTTTTGCTCTCATTCCAGCCGCTACGAGAGTTGAGAGATGCCCTTGTTGACACTCTGAAGCGTTCCAGTCAAGCCTGGGGTAAGCAGTGGATCAGGCCAAGGGCCCATCTGTTCTCACAGTGGCCAGCCAGATGCCTTTGGGAACCCGCAAGCAGGATTCGAACCCAAGAGCCCTCTCCCCTCCTGTGGTTTCCAGCTGCTGAGATTCAGAAGCACTGAATAGCCATCATCGCTGGCTGGTCTGGGCTTCCAAACTCTCCCCCCCCCCCCCCCACCCACACCCGAAAGAGTGAAGAGAGGGCAGCTTCTCCTCCCCCGTGTAGAATACAATGGTACCTCTGGTTGCGAACAGGATTCGTTCCGGAGCCCCATTCGCAACCTGAGCAGAATGCAACCCGCGCCTGCGTGGGCCACGATTCGCCACTTCTGCGCATGACGTCATTTTGAGCATCTGCGCATGCGCGAGCGGCAAAACCCAGAAGTAACCCGTTCAGTTACTTCTGGGTCGCCGCGGGACGTATCCTGAAAGAATATAACCTGATTCGGTAACGAGGTATGGCTGTACCTTACTGCTGCTTTAAGGCCAGTGCCTAGCGAATTGTAAACAAACTGATTTTTCAGTTTCCTCACTGGAAGTTAATGGTGTATCTCTGCATCTGGGAATATATGCAAGCAGCCTTTTGCAGACAATGCCCAAAGCAAGTCCTGCATCCCTCTCTCAGTTCTGCAGGCAATGCTCCTGGTTTTTCCAGATGGGATTGGGCTAAGCATTCTTGGGTCCCAGTCAAAGCTCCCATTTTCTGGCGCCCTTGTGTCAAAACCTTCCTGCGAGGGAGCAATGTTCCTTTGCTTTTTGCCAAAGCTTCCTTAGAGCTCAGGACCATTCCCTGAAAGAGTGTGTCCCAGGTTGGGCCTAGTACTGCAAGGAACCGTGCACTTCCAAATCCAACACAGTGGATCTCGTGACCCCGTCCTCGATCCCCAAAGTGGCCATGGACTGTTTGATTCAAGCCCTGCTTTCCTTCAGCAGAGGCGGCTCCCTGTTCTTCAGTTTTTTTCAAGCATTGCACATCGAGAAGGCTGTGCGCGTGTTTCTTTTTACCTGATTGCAATTTCTGCATCTATAAGTCTACGTTCAGTTTATATTTTGTTTCTCTTGTGTCTTAATGCACCGTAGCTCGCTCTGCATGTCCTAATGCAGCCCTGCAGGGAGAGAGCTTTGGACCTGGAAGGATGGGGGCGGGCAGGGAGGGGTAATGCTGGAGAATCTCGGCACCGTTTGAATCTTGTTGGGCCTGAGAGCGCTGGGGTTGCCTCCCTGGCAGCATGGCTGGGTAGGCAGCAGGGCAGGACCATAGCTGTCAACTTACAGATTTGAAAATAAGGGATCAGCAGCCAAAATAAGGGATTTTCCGGGCACAGGTATGTTCAACTTCTGAGCCCCTCCGAGCCAAAGGCAGAAAGCCCAGCCAGCAGCCAAACGAAGCCTCAAGCGGTGGTTCCCACAGCGCAGCAACCCGGCAAAGGGGATGCAGCAAGGAAAACCACACCGCTGGGAAGCGCTGAGCAAAGGCGAGTCCCCAGGCAACGCGGCCGATTTGATCAGCACAAGGCATGCAAGCTCCACCCCCTGGTCGTTCTTAGACTCCTTATTGGGGGAGCAACACATCCAAGCAACACAGTTGGAGCCTCCCTCCTCCCTGGCTGGGAGGGAGGGAGGGAGAGGAGCTGCTTCCTTTGAAACCCGGGAAATTTAAGGGACATGTCCCGCCAAATAAGGGATGCTTGACAGCTATGGGCAGGACCCTCTGGAGCCAGCTTGAAAGAAACATGCCCCGCTTGCCAGCTGTGGCAATGGGCTCTCTGGGCGACTGCCTGCCCCTGGAAGCAGGACAGTCTTCTGCATGGGGACATGGAGCAGTTTCTGCAAAACCAGAACGGGTTTGCCATTCTTGCCCTTGCCAGCAAGGCCCCTCCTGGCTGCTCTGGGCAAAGGCAGGCCCAGCTCAAGGCTCTCCCTCTTCAGCCACTGCCTCTCCTTCAATGGCTTCTCTCTCTTCTCCCCCAACAGCAACCCCTGCTGACCTCCGACTTCCCGGCAAGGAGCAGGCACAGAGCAACGGGCAAGGACCAGCTTGCCAGCCTCTTTCGGCAATCAAGCTTCAAGTGGCATCGTTGCCCAGGTAAGGGGTGGGTCTTAGCTCTGTCTTTTTCAACTCTACCCTATCCTTTCTGAGGTGAGGCAACCAGGAAAGGAAGGACAAGATGGCAGAGCAGGCCGGGGCAACTGGCCGCCTTCTGGTTGATTCCATGCCCTCTGTCCCTTTCCAGAGCCAAGGAGCCGAGTGCGCGGCCAAGCCTGAAGCTCTTGACCCCCGTGCGGCGGTCCCTGCGGATCGAGCGGGCGTCTGCTTGCTACCCACAGATGCTGAGGGACCACGACCCCGTCGTGTCCTGCCTGGACGAAATCACGGACGCGGAGGACGGCTGTCGCTTCATCTTCCGCAAGAACGAAGCTTTGCCAGAGACGGTGGAGGTGGAGGGCTTTCTGCCACGGACCTCAGTGCCAACCTCCCCAGACCCACCCCTGCGCAGGCCCCTTTTCTGTTAGAGCTGCATCGGCGGACTGGAAACGTGGGGGTCATAGCATGGGACCCTTTTCAGAATATATATATGCATCTTTATTCTTGAAATGATTAAAAAGAAAAAGAAAACAACCTTTTTGACAACACGGGTGGCTTTAGGAAGCGCCAAGAATTGGGGGGTGGGTCCCTCATCTCTCCCAGCTGGATTTCTCTCTGAGCAAAAGGAATTGGGGGGGATGGGGAGCCTCTGCCTGCCATTTTGTGGGCACAGGCAGAGAAGCGTCGTCCCCGTATCCTGGTTGTGGAATGGGTTTTTCAGAGTGGGGTGGGGGCCTGGCATCCTGGGCTTGGCACTGCTGGGCCTCACCCTAGACCCCAGGTCTTGGCTGCCAGGTGCCTGTGAACAGGAAGCCCCTTGGTGGTGGCATTTGTGTGGATTTTCTGGGAGCTGCGAGTGGATTGTTAGCTCTTCCGTGTTTCTCGCAAGAGAGGGCATTGTGGCAAAGGGGGTCTCAGGGCTCCCCTTGGACCTGGCATGGGGCTGTTTCTAAACTCCTTTATGGGGCTGCTTCTGGCTTGTCTGAAAGACACTCGAATCCACTCCGTTGCAAGCCCATCCTCAGTGCGCGGCCACCGTCCCCCCAAATGCTGCCCCTCTTCGCCCTCAGACATTCTCTTCCTTTGGGAGGTCCTTGTGCTCGAGGGACAGCTGAGGGCCTTGTCTGGGTTGCCAGTGCTCAGCGACGAGGCCACAGCTGTTCCTGTCAAAGCACAGAGCCACAGCCCCCTACATTTGTGGCAACTGCATTGACCTCCCTCAGTGCCCAGGCAGAAGAGGGGCTTGGGTTTTCCCCCAACCCCACCAGAGAGCCTCTCCTTTGCTGTAAGCATCTCCCGATTTCTTCCCAGGACTTCTTGAGTCTTTGGAAGAGCAGGTGGGCCTAGTGGCTGGAGCCTTGAGGGAAGGGGCTTCCCTCCAGCACAGTGGCAAGGGATCACGCTGGATTTCTCCCTTAAATCCTTGGCCCCACAACTGCAGGGGCCACAATCCTTTGGGGAGGTGGTTGAAGCCAGCAGCCATAAGGAGCTCAGCTGGGGCTGCCCCCCACAAAGCTCCCACTCTGGAAAGCAGCCTTGGGGTAAGCTTCCCAGAAGAACCTCTTAGAGCCACCTGCTTGGAAGCTGAGCAGAAGCCCTTTGCCTCTCTTTGGAATCGGGAGCGTCACAGGGAAGGGTCTGGGGCGGACCTCTCCTCCCCCCACCCCTCCCTTAGCAGCTTAAGGCATTCATTCCACTCAAGATTTTCCTTCCGCATCCTCCGTTGGGGTCTGGCTCAGTCGTGCTCATCGTCGGTGTCTTCCTGGGAAGCGCTGTGCAGCTTCTACGGGACAGGGAAACAGTTGTACAGCGTTCAGAGAGGCCCCTAAGCTGCTCTTTTGCAGCAGTTAAAGTGTTGCATGCTAAACACTTAAGCAGTTTCTTTCCTGGAGTCAAATCCAGTTGCATAAAATGTAACCCTAAGGCAGTTTGTGGGAGGATAATAATAATTAATAATAATAATAATAATAATAATAATAATAATAATAATAATAATAATAATTTATTGATACCTATCTGGTGGAACCCAGTTCAGGTACTGATTGATTGCGTGCCTTGGTTTTGGAACGGACATCTGGAACTGATTAAGTTTGAGAACCAAGGTACCACTGTATTGGCAATGACTAACTGAAACCTAAAGCCATTTTCAGTGGGTGACAGTAGAGGGCAGCCAAAAACCACAGGAAGGAAAGGAGGAAGAAAGCAGGGGTGTGTTGGGACAGCAGAAGAGAAGAGAGAGACTCACCAGCAGCGGCCTGTGTTGGGGCATCACATGCCCTGCCAGGAGACCCGTCTCACTGAACTCCACCCGGGTGTGCTCCACGGTAGATTCATGGGGCATCTGGAGGGGCAAGAATTGTCACGCAACTGTTAGGGTTGGGGGGTGGGCATCGGGAGGCAGACCCAGCCTCCCAGAGGAGAAAAAAGCCAAGCTGCTGCAAAGCTGGCCAAAAGCTGCAATCCTGTGCAGGAAGGCTAGACGGTTGCCCCTCTCGTCCCGTTCCCCCCGCCAGCTTAGAGGAGGAGTCTCTTCCATGGAGAAAGCCTGTGATGTAAGAACATTGGAGGAGCCCTGCTGGCCCCATCTATTATGGGATCCTGTGCTCACAGTGGCTAACCAGATGCCCCCGTGGGAATCCCTCTCCCCGACCGCCATGTGGTTTCCAGAAACTGGCATTCAGAAGCATTGTTGCCCCCAACTGTGAAGGCAGAATACAGTGGTACCTCAGGTTACATATGCTTCAGGTTACTGTATTTTTCGCTCTGTAAAGGTAAAGGGACCCCTGACCACTAGGTCCAGTCATGGCCGACTCTGGGGTTGCGGCACTCATCTCGCTTTATTGACCGAGGGAGCTAGTGTACAGCTTCCGGGTCATGTGGCCAGCATGACTAAGCCGCTTCTGGCGAACCAGAGCAGCACACGGAAACGCCGTTTACCTTCCCGCCGGAGCGGTACCTATTTATCTACTTGCACTTGGACGTGCTTTCGAACTGCTAGGTTGGCAGGAGCTGGGACCGAGCAACGGGAGCTCACCCCGTCGTGGGGATTCAAACCGCCGACCTTCTGATCGGCAAGTCCTAGGCTCTGTGGTTTAACCCACAGCGCCACCCACGTCCATTTTCGCCACCCGTTTTCGCTCTATAAGACGCACTTTTTCCCTGCTAAAAAGTAAGGAGAAATGCGTGTGCATCTTATGGAGCGAATGCAGGCTGCGCGGCTAAGCCAGAAGCTAGAACAGCAAGAGGGAGCGCGGCCCAGCACTCCCTCTAGCTGTTCTGGCTTCTGGGATAGCCCGTGAAGCCTCCACAGGGCAGTGGGAAGAAGGCCCCCCGCTGCCCTGCAGAGGCTTCGCACGGCTATCTCCAGCTTTTGCGGGAGGTGGGGTAAGGGACAGAGCACGCGACTCTCCCTTCCCCCACCTCCCACAAGAGCCCCCTTTAAAGAGCCGCGCGGAGTGTGTGTGCAGCTCTTGGGGCCTTTTCCCCTGAGGAGGGAGAAGGGCAGCCCGTCAGAGCCTGGGATACATACAGGCTCTGCTCAGCACTCCCTTTAAATAATATTTTTTTTCTTGCATTCCCCCTCTAAAAGCTAGGTGTGTCTTATGGAGAGAAAAATACGGTACAGTGGTGCCTCGCAAGACGAAATTAATTCGTTCTGCGAGTTTCTTCGTCTTGCGGATTTTTCGTCTTGCGAAGCACGGCTATTAACGGCTTAGCGGCTTAACGGCTATTAACGGCTTAGCGGCTATTAACGGCTTAGCGGCTTTTAACGGCTTAGCGGCTATTAACGGCTTAGTGGCTTTAAGAAAAAGGAAACAAACTCGCAAGAACTCGCAAAACGTTTTCGTCTTGCAAAGCAAGCCCATAGGGAAATTCGTCTTGCGGAACGACTCAAAAAACGGAAAACTCTTTCGTCTTGCGAGTTTTTCGTCTTGCGAGGCATTCGTCTTGCGAGGTACCACTGTACATACACTTCAGGTTGCAGACTCTGCTAACCCAGAAATAGTACCCCGGGTTAAGAACTTTGCTTCAGGATGAAAACAGAAATCGTGCTATGGTGGCGCGGCAGCAATGGGAGGCCCCATTAGCTAAAGTGGTGCTTCTGGTTAAGAACAGTTTCAGGTTAAGAGCAGACCTCTGGAACGAATTAAGTACTTAACCCGAGGTACCACTGTACAGCCAGCAGGGCTGGCAGCCATCGATAGCCCTCTGCTCCCTGAATTTGTCTAATCCTCAGCCCTTTCCCTGGACCAAGAGGCAGGTCCACACCCACAAACACCCCCATCTCCTGCCCCAGGGTGCCCTACGCACATACCAGTGTGGGTGGTGCCCGGAAAAGGTAGCTGAAAGGGTAATAGAGGAAGTTGATGAAGGAGGCGGCATAAAGGTCTGCGTAGCGCATCAGCTGGTTGGCAAAGAGGGTCTGGCGGGACCCACAGCGGAAGAGGCTCCCCATCTTCCCGTAGCACATGTCCATCTCGTGGGTGACTTTCTGCAAGAGAAGAAGAGTCCCTGCTCAGTCAGGTGGCAAGGATGGAAGCAGGGAAACCTAGGCTTGGGAGGTGGGGTCCTGGCAACCAGGTACCCCTTTTTGGTTTTTTGTCCTTTGTCAAGGGAGAGGAGACACACACACCACATCTCTCTATGGTGGTAACACAAACACTTTGTGCAAGATATGGCCACAACTTCCAGGTCTACTATCTGTATATTGAGGAGGAGTTTGGAGTTTGGATTTGATATCCCGCTTTATCACTACCTGAAGGAGTCTCAAAGCAGCTGACATTCTCCTTTCCCTTCCTCCCCCACAACAAACACTCTGTGAGGTGAGTGGGGCTGAGAGACTTCAAAGAGGTGTGACTAGTCCAAGGTATAGCTGTCAACTTGCAGATTTGAAAATAAGGGACCAGCAGCCTTGAAAATAAGGGATCAGCAGCCAAAATAAGGGATTTTGGTCAACCAGCAGCCAAACAAAGCCTCAAGCGGTGGTTCCCACAGCGCAGCAACCCAGCAAAGGGGATGCAGCAAGGAAAACCACCTTCCCTCTCCACTGGGAAGCGCTGAGCAAAGGCGAGTCCCCAGGCAACGCGGCCGATTTGATCGGCACAAGGCATGCAAGCTCCACCCCCAGTCGTTCTTAGACTCCTTATTGGGTGAGCAACGCAGCCGAGCAACACAGTTGGAGCCTCCCTCCTCCCTGGCCGGCAGGGAGGGAGGGAGAGGAGCTGCTTCCTTTGAAACCTGGGAAATTTAAGGGACATCAACAATAAGGGACAGCAGCAGGATACGGCGCTGGGATAAGGGAGTTTCCCGCCAAATAAGGGACAGTTGACAGCTATGGCCCAAGGTCACCCAGCAGCTGCATGTGGAGGAGCAGGGAAGCGAACCTGGTTCACCAGATTACGAGTCTACCACTCTTAACCACTACACCACACTGGCTCTCAGGACTTTTGCAAATGAAAGCCCAAGTGAATATTAGAATGGTAGAGTTGCAAGGGACGCCAAGAGTCATCTGGTTCCTGAAATGCAGGAATCCCTGACTGATGGCCGTCAAAACCTCAAATGAAGGAGATCCCACCACCTTCCAAGGTCATCCCTTCCTCTGGCAAATGGCTCTTGCCATCAAAAAGTTCTGTTGAGTCAGAATCGCCTTTCATGCAACTTGAATCCATCAGTTTGCGTCCTCCCCTCTGAAACAGCACAAATCAAGCTCACTCCGTCTTCCAGGTATTTGTCACCTCTCCGTCTTCACCAGGCTAAACACCCCCAACTCCCTCAACTGGGAAGCGTCCCTGAAGAAGTGAGCAGATCCTGTAAGCAAGAAAGCTCGCCGATGGTGGCAGCCTCTTGGCAAATGACCAATCATGCTGGCCTTGTTCCACATGTGAGGTAGCTTTTTCTAGTATGCAAGTTTTACCATATTATTATTAGTATTATTATTGAAATTTGTATACCACCCTATACAGTGGTACCTCAGGTTACATACACTCAGGTTACATACGTTTCAGGTTACAGACTCAGCTAACCCAGAAATAGTGCTTCAGGTTAAGAACTTTGCTTCAGGATGAGAACAGAAATCGTGCTCCGGCGGTGTGGCGGCAGCAGGAGGCCCCATTAGCTAAAGTGGTGCTTCAGGTTAAGAACAGTTTCAGGTTAAGAACGGACCTCCGGAACGAATTAAGTACTTAAGCTGGGGTACCACTGTACAATGTCTCAGTCTTAACAGCAGTCCAAATCACCTGTGGCCGCTCCAACTAATATTTTAAGTTTTTGCATTGAACCCTTAATTGTGTATTCTTCCTCATTTTCTTCCATGACTTTCACAACAGGAAAACATTTAATGCTCCCCCACCCAGCCAACAATGTCCAGGTGCCAGGTGTATTTTAAGTACAATGGTACCTTGGTTCCTGAACAGCTTAGGTGAAGAACAATTCGGCTCTCGAACACCGCAAACCCAGAAGTAAGTGTTCCGGTTTACAGACTTTTTTGGAAGCTGAACGTCCGTTTCAGTTGTCGGCATGGTTTCTGGGGCCAATCAGAAGCTGTGCCTTGGTTTTCAAACTTGGTTTTGGAAGTCAAACGGACTTCCAGATCAGATTGAGTTCGAGAACCAATATACAGGACTCCCTAACAGTGAGTTCCCAACTTGAGTTGCAGCACCCACTGGGGTCATAGGATGACCAAGGGGGCGGGTGGGGGGCGCTGGAGGTATAAATGACTATCCTATTTCAAAAAGCTGGTATCACTTGATCAAGTTCATCATTTTTGTTGACTTCCTTAAACAAAAACTGTTCTAATTGGGTTTTGAATAAATGTGCAATTCATCCTTGCTGTTCTGAATTTTATTGTGTTATTATCTTCCATAATAGGGTGTGCAAAATGCCAAATAATATGGAACCAAGGGGGCATTGGCCCAAAAAAGTTTGGGAACCACTTCTCTGTAACAGAACATTTGGAGAGAGAGAGAAAACCCAGAAGTCTCTTATCAGGATTGGTTAACTTTTAACACAGGAAACAGAGAGGCGTAATTAAAGTTGGAGTAACCCCCTCAGGATGTTGCAAAACCAGATGTGGTCAGCTGGACTGCATCGCTCAAGGGCCTGAGAAAAAAACAAACTTTCCTCTGTGGCTGGCTTATGTTGCAATGTTCTGAATCTGGCGGTTCTAGCCCCTGTTTCCCGACTGCCTGAATAATCTGTGTTGCGTGAGCAGACCTCTCTGTGGCCTCCTAAAACCAGGGCGGGGGTGGATTACCTTTTTTGGGCTTGTGGGGGGAAGAGCATGGGGGAAAGTGGACATGGGGAATGCTACAGCTCTTGAGGGTGCCTTCCAAAAGGCTGGCCCATCAGATATTCTGTGCTACTTTTAATCTTTTTTAAAAAAATACTCCATTCTTTCATTTGATTTTTAAATCGAGCTAAAAACAAACTTGGTGGACTCTGAGGGAACCGCTTTTGGTATCACAATGCAGAGCCTCTAGGTAAAATAAAAATTAAAATGTATGTAATAAAAAAAGTAAGGTCTTATATATATAATAAAGGTAAAGGGACCCCTGACCGTTAAGTCCAGTTGCGGACGACTCTGGGGTTGCAGCACTCATCTCGCTTTAATGGCTTCTGGGTCATGTGGCCAGCATGACTAAGCCGCTTCTGGCAAACCAGAGCAGCGCACGGAAACGCCGTTTACCTTCCCGCCAGAGCGGTACCTATTTATCTACTTGCACTCTGACGTGCTTTCAAACTGCTAGGTTGGCAGGAGCAGGGACCGAGCAACGGGAGCTCACCCCGTCGCGGGGATTCGAACTGCCGACCTTCTGATCGGCAAGTCCTAGGCTCTGTGGTTTAACCCACAGCGCCACCCAAGTCCCATTATACGGGCTCTAGATAACCCCATAAGGGAATCAGAGGTGTTTTTCTTATAACAGGTGTCACCCACACCTCTGCCATTGCCCATGGACTTTCTCCCCACTGCTGGACCTGCCCATCATCTAGTTTACCAACCGATAAAGAGGAGCTTTTGTGCAACGTGCTGCTTGGCTTAAAGAAGCTCCTGCCCTCATGTGGGTTTGGGGATTTTGCCCAGGACCAGCAAGACGACCTTTGCTTTGTGGGAGAAAACAGGCTCTGTCTTCTTCATGCAGCACATTGTTAAACTATGGAACTCACTCCTGCAGGAGGCAGTGACGGCTTTAAAAAAGAACTGGATAAATTCATGCAGGAGAAGGCTATTCTCTGTCTCCACAGACTGAGGCATCAATGCTTCGGAACACCAGCTGCTGGAAACCACAGGTGGAGGGTGAGAGCCAGTGTGGTGTAGTGGTTAAGAGCGGTAGATTCGTAATCTGGGGGACCGGGTTCGTGTCTCCGCTCCTCCACATGCAGTTGCTGGGTGACCTTGGGCTAGTCAGACTTCTGTGAAGTCTCTCAGCCCCACTCACCTCACAGAGTTTTTGTTGTGGGGGAAGAAGGGAAAGGAGAATGTTAGCCGCTTTGAGACTCCTTTGGGTAGTGATAAAGCGGGATATCAAATCCAAACTCCTCTTGCGCTCAAATCCCGCTTGCAGGTTTCCTCATTGGGGCTTCTGGTTGTCACCTGCAGCCTGTCATAGCCCCCCAGGTAGGAACCAAGAGGATGACACTGCTGGGTATCTGGACCATAAGACAGCAGAGCCTTAAAGGCGCCTCCATTCTTTAGCCAACTCTGCTGCCTACTAAGCAAGCCCTAAGTGGATTTATGTCTGAGTGAGGCTGAGCTCTGGCCCCAGAAGCCTTGACCAGCAGCCCAAAGGCTTGAGTGATGGGCTCAGGAAGGCCATAGGCCAAGATGCTGCTTGGGAACCCGGGGGATACCTGAATCCGCTTCTTGATGGAGCTGATGTCCGGCCGTTCGTTGCTCCCGCTGTCCAGGTGCCTGGGGGAGGAAAGAGGACACCTGTGCTCAAAATCCCACCTGAATCCTTCTGTGTGGAGGTCACATTGCCTGCCTAAAGATTTGCTGGGAGCCCAGTTCCACCCGGCACTTCCTTGCCCCAGAACTGTACAAGCTGGGGATTATAGGAACAGCTGTTTTGAAGTTGATGCCTGAATTTGGATGCTGATTTTCCTATTCCCTCTCTGTCATTTTTCCTTTGTTTGTCATAGGACTTTTTTTATATTGTAAGCCTGCAAGTATGGACTGTCTTGTTTTTACTGTATGTGTGTGGTTTGGGAGCTGCACGGTCAGGGAAAAAACAATGCTGTCCAGGGATGTAAAGACTGCGGAGAGAATAATTGGGTGCACTCTTCCCACCTTGGATCAAATCTATGCTTCCAGGTGCCATAAGAAAGCTGCAGAGATAGCGCAGGATAGTGCACACCCCAGAAATGATCTCTTTCAGCTTCTGCCTTCTGGAAGAAGGTACAGGGTTATAAAGACCAGGACTAGCAGCCTGAGAAACAGTTTCTATCCAAATGCGATTTTGGTTTTAAATTTTTTTTCCTTCCAGTAGCACCTTAAAGACCAACTAAGTTAGTTCTTGGTATGAGCTTTCGTGTGCATGCACACTTCTTCAGATACCACTTCTTCAGATACGTTTGGTTTTAAACATAGTGTAAGGTAGTCTCTATGGGAGTATATTGTATTTAATTATGGGGTATCAGAGTTTTTAGGGGGGTAAACAGGCAGGGATAGCAGACTTGTTGGTTTTTGAATATCTGATGTAGATTTTTTCAATTTCGTTGTTCTGTATGGGACAATGACAATAAAGATTATCGTATCGTATGTAAGCCCATTCTTTCTGGCTGAAGGACAACATACAGATGCTCTAAATACACAAACACAGAGGATCTGATTGCCATCTTTAAGCATCTTCAGGGCTGTCCCATGGAAGATGGAGCCAGCTTGTTTTCTGTAGCCCCAGAGGGTAAGTCCTGAACCAATGGATTCAAATGACAAGGAAGGAGATTACGACTAAGCATCAGGAAGAACTTTCTGAGGGTGGGAGTTGTTTGTCCGTAGAATGGACTCCTTTGGAAGGTAGTGGACTCTCCTTCGCTGGACGTTTTTAAGCAGAGGCTGCATGGCCATCTGTCAGGGCTTCTTTAACTGTGGTTCCTGCATTAAAGGGGGATGAATTTGATAACCCTTTGGTGGTTCCAACCAACTCTACAATTCTGTGGTTCTATAATTGCCATAATCAGGGCAGGGGGCACCGCAGGACACTTCCAGTCCGGTTCCAGCCATGGCAACTCCTCCAACAGAGGCAGCTCTCCCTGGCAACGACTCCACATTCAGAAACTTTGTCCATCTTTCTAAAAACAAAGTTTCTCCTCTAGTAATACGAAACATGGGCTCCTTGCAAATTTCTCATGTGCACACAACAGGCAGCAAAGTGGTAATGGGCAGGAATCCCGACTTACTGGTATAGCTCAGCCAAGAAGATGTCCAGGCTCCGCAGCTCTTCAAAAAGTTCTGTGGAGGGGGAAATGGACACTATTAAGTGTGGCTTCTGAAAAGGAGGTGCAAAAGACCTGCCCGCACAACCTCTTAGGACTGGGGGTGAGGTGGGTCTTTAGATTCTTGGTATCAGCAAGTAGCAGAGCTCTCTGAAACACATCTAGGAAATAAGACAACATCCCTGGGTTTTGGGCACCAGTAAAAGGATCGGATCCAAGATCTGGAGGTAGGGTGGGCTGGGACACCCCCTTAACCACGGGAGGGCAGAGAACATAAGAAGAGACTGCTGGATCAGGCCAATAGGCCATCTAATCCAGCACCCTCATCTCACAGTGGCCAACCAGATGAAGACCACCAGCAGGATTCTCCTCTCCTGTGGGTTCCAGCAACTGGTATTCAGAAGCATTGCCGCCTCTGACTGCTGTTGCTTGACCAGCAAGACTCTGGGAGGAAGTGCCAATAATAATCCTGTCCACCCCTTGGCCCAGGTCGTTTTATTCACAAAAGAACTTTTTACACAGTGTTCGTAAGGACCAATCAGATTTCCTCTGAGCATTTCAAAAAATCCCATGTGGGACAAAGTCAGATCAGAAGAAATCCTTTTAACTACAAAAGACTACTTTGAGCATGCATACATATCTGAGAGTACCGTAAATAAAGGAGGAATGCTTTTAGCAAAACCCCAGAGGTCAGAAACAGGCAGGAAAGGAAGGATGGCAAGAAAAGAGTATTCACCATCTCCTTATGAACTCTCTTCCTGGCCCTTAAGATCTACCTAAAGATTAACAAACTACATCAAAGCTACCTTCTATTCTTATGACCCAGGATGCCTGGTGAAGCAACTAGCCTGTGTATTTAGAATGCTTATATGTGCCTGTCAGGCGTAGAGAAAGCAAATGGCAGAGGTGCAGAGGCTTGTGGGATTTGATCAGAAATTATTGTCAATGAATCAAGCCAGCTCAAAGCAATGCTTTCATCGCTGACACAATGGCGTGTTCCATTTTCCACAATTCCTCATAGCAATCCCACCTGACCCCCACAGATTGTGGAGGTACAGCAGAGCCATCCTGGCTAGGAGCCATCAACAGCCCTAACCTCCTCCACGAATTTGTCTGATCCTCTTTGAAAGCCATTCAAGTTGCTAGCCAGCACTGACTACTGTGGGAGGGAGTTCCAGAGATTAACAAGGCACTGTGCAAAGAATCTGGCTGGTGGTCTCTCTGGGTCATTGCAAAGGGGTGAGAGGAGCCTGCCTCCACCCACTGAAACCTTCCTCCTCCTCCTCCTCCTCCTCACCGCTTTTCTCTGTCCAGACTTGCAGCTCCTTGGCCAGCTCAGGCACCACCAGGAAGGTCCTCCATCCCTGCCTCTTCTTGGATTTGAGAATGTCCCCAAAAATGTGGTCTCCGATGTACAAGATGTCCTTGCCCTTCACTCCCAAAAGGTCACACACCAGGTCTGAAGAGCCTGGAAAGAGAAGAGGTGTGATAGGAATTTTGAGATCTTAGATATATGCTAAATGTTCATACGTGTACCAACCAAGCACGTAAATAGATCAGCACAGGAAGACCGACCTGAAACCATTTTGATTCCCAAACTGACCAAATGTTTTCCCTGCAAGGAGGGAGGGGGAGCCTTCCCATTGTCTCAGGAATTGGGTAATCATTTTAATGGGTGACAGACTATCAGGAAAGGCAATCAGATAACCTGGCAAACAGGAAAAACATTGAAATTTCTGTTTTAGACCACCTTTTCTGTGATGTAGGTATGTGGGGGATGGTCTTGGGTTACACCCCTTCTGTGATGTATGTATGATGTATGGAGGGGTGGTCTTGAGCTCCAGGGCAGGGAATTTTAAATGTCTATAGAAGGCCTTGTGCGCCATTGTTCTGGGTTCCTCCTCCCTCCCGCATGTGGTGAGCGAGGACCCTGTTGCAGCAGATCAATAAAGATCAGGCTTACTAGCTGCTTTGCTTCTTAATATTCTCTGGTTGGCCTCTGTTATTTTCTCTATATGGGCTCTTGGATACCCCATAAGGGGGAAAAGACAGATTTTGTTAACAACAGAGGCAATAGATTCCAGACCTGATGGATTCATGCCACTCCCTGTGGCTCAGTTTCCCTTCTGTAGCAGCCCACGTCCCAACATGGCCTATAGCTTTGGTGCAAGCTTTACCTCCCGAGTAGACAGCGCAGTGTTGAAGGGGTCCTGTGTAGGTACCGATCCGCAGCTTCCCTGTGTCCTGAGAAAAAAGACAGGGAGTTATGTCAGGCAGGGGAGGAACGAGGTAAGCTGGAAGGCAGGGTGAGTGGCTTTCCAGCTGCTCAGCATGGAATCACATAATTGTAGAGTTGAGAAGGGGTCCTCAGGGGTCATGTAGTCCAACCCCCTGCAATGCAGGAACCCAAGCTAAAGGAATTGCCTTTGTCCATGTGTTCTGCTCTAGAAACTTCTCTAAGAGGGGCTTTCCCAGCCAGACTCAGAGATCCTGGTCCATCCCAGCAGGCAGGACAACTTCTGTTCATGTCAGGGCCCTCCAGTGGCCATCTAGTCCAACCCTCTGCAATGCCTCTACCCCCATCCAGCCTCCCAGCAGGCACCAAAAGGGCACTTACCGTGTTGACTTGCCGAAGGACAGTGCCCTCCGCGAAGAACAGAGGCTTGCGAGTGTCCACCACAATCAGGTCGAAGTAGGAGCGCCAGGGCCGGGCCTGGGGTGCTTCCTGCCGGGGAACGGGAAAAATCAGGGCAGCTGAGAGCTGGGAGGGGGGATCTTTGTTGGGAAGAGGCTGACCTCTGAGTCTGGAAGCTTATGGGTTTATTTATCACATTTGTGTTCCAGGGCAGCTGTCTACCAGCTTCATCTGGTACGCAGGCTGAGACCCTACCTGCCTGCAGACTGTCTCACCAGAGTGGTGCATGCTCTGGTTATCTCCCGCTTGGACTACTGCAATGCGCTCTATGTGGGGCTACCTTTGAAGGTGACTCAGAAACTGCAATTAATCCAGAATGCAGCAGCTAGACTGGTGACTGGGAGCGGCCGCCGAAACCACATAACACCAGTCCTGAAAGACCTTCATTGGCTCCCAGTACGTTTCTGAGCACAATTCAAAGTGTTGGTGCTGACCCTGAAAGCCCTAAACGGCCTCGATCCTGTATACCTGAAAGAGCGTCTCCACCCCCATCATTCAGCCCGGACACTGAGGTCCAGCACTGATCCAGGAGGCTCTTCCTATGTCCTTATGGGAAGCCAGTGACCAGGCTTGAGACATTCCTGGAATCTACCAGGAACGAACCCTGTTGCAGATACACAAACAAATCGGCCATTTATTTCCTCTAAGTTTCATTATATTGCTGGTTAGTGTTTTGTGGGGATTTACTATCCTGTTGTAGATATTTAATTCTTACGTATGGTTAGCAACTGTCAGTCTCGGGACTCTCCTGCCCGCGAACTGTCTCGCCAGAGTGGTGCATGCTCTGGTTATCTCCCACTTGGACTACTGCAATGCGATCTATGTGGGGCTACCTTTGAAGGTGACCCACAAACTGCAATTAATCCAGAATGCGACAGCTAGACTGGTGACTGGGAGTGGCCGCCAGGACCATATAACACCAGTCTTGAAAGACCTACATTGGCTCCCAGTACATTTCCGAGCACATTTCAAAGTGTTGGTGTTGACCTTTAAAGCCCTAAATGGCTTTAATGGTCCAGTATACCTGAAGGAGCGTCTCCACCCCATCATTCAGCCCAGACACTGAGGTCCAGCACTGAGGGCCTTCTGGGGGTTCCCTCATTGCAAGAAGCAAAGCTACAGGGAACCAGGCAGAGGGCCTTCTCAGTAGTGGCGCCCGCCCTGTGGAACGCCCTCCCAGCAGATATCAAGGCAATAAACAACTATTTTACTTTTTAAAAGACACCTGAAGGCGGACCTTTTTAGGAAAGTTTTTAATGTGTGACGCTGTATTGTTTTTGATATTTGGTTGGAAGCCGCCCAGAGTGGCTGGGGAGACCCAGTCAGATGGGCGGGGTATAAATAATAAATTATTATAATTATAATTATTATTCCACCTTTCCCCTGAAGGATGGCATGCAGGGGTTCTCCTCCTCCCCATTTTGTCGTCACAACAACCCTGTGAGGTAGGTCAGGCTGAGATAGAATGTCACACCCAGTGACAGATTCATTCAAGGCCAAGCAGGGGACTCAAACCCTGGTGTCTCCCAGGTCCAAAACTGTAACCTAGAATTGGCCCACCCGTGAGGCAGCACCCCACCAAGGGGAATCTCCCCCATTCCTGTCACCCAGCAGGAGACAAGAAGTTCTCCTCACATGAGGTCCCCTTGTGGAGTTTTCCAACTGGTTCTTGATGTAGGGGTGCAAATATTCAGAGTGTGGGGGTCAGTTGGGACTGCTATGAGGAATTATGAAATATGGAGCAATTCATTGTGTCCGCGATGAAAGCATTGCGTTGACTGGGTTTGATTCATTGATAATAATTTCTGATCGAATCCCACAAGCCTCTGCACCTCTGCCATTTGCTTTCTCTACGCCTGACAGGCACGTATAAGCATTCTAAATACACAGGGCAGTTGCTCATCAGGCATCCTGGGTCATAAAGATAGTAGGTAGCTTCTCTGATGTACCTTTCTTTAGTTTTGTTAATCTTAGGGCCAGGAAGTGAGTTCAAAAGGAGATGTGAAATACTGCCATCCTTCTCTCCTGTTTACTGCTGTTTATGACTTCCGGGGTTTCCTAAAAGCATTCCTCCTTGATTCCTATTTTATTTACTCTGAACTATGTATGCATGCTCAAGTAGGAAATAGTTTCTTTGTGGTTTTATCTTTAACTTTGTCCCCATGTGGTTTTTGTTTTTTTAAATGCTCAGAGGTAATCTGATTGGTTCTTACAAACACTGTGTAAAAAGTTCTTTTGTGAATAAAACGACCTGGGCCAAGGGGTGGACAGGATTATTATTGGCACCCCTCCCAGAGTCTTGCTGGTCAAGCCTCGTGTGTATATTATTAATCAGAGTCCAATCCTTCCTTGCTTTGGGAACGCTACACTTGGGAGCAGGGAGCAAGAGAAAGAGCGAAAGCTAGCAATCGGGGGGAAAGCGGCGACTCACCACGTCGTCTTCTCCGAAGTCAAACAAGTACGTCATGATCGCCTGCAAAGGGACAGACCCACGTGTCACTGGAGCTTCCTTCAGGAACCCGAACCCAAGACAGGCTCGCCTTCCTTGTTTCCAAAGGAGCCACCCCGGCTGCCATCACTTCTCTGATTCGGTGGCTTCCCCTCCTGACCCCTGCCACCAACAACGCCCCCCTGCCTGCCATGGCATTGTGTGGGGCAGTGGCACTCGGCGGATAGCTCAGTGGGGAAGACCCACAGAAGTGGGGGGGGCAAGCTTTGTGTGCATCTGGCAGCCAGCCAAGTCTTCTCTCCGTGGGTGGAGCCAGACACAAAAAGTGGGGAGAACGGAGTGCACCCATCCACCCTTGGTGAGCCGTGGGGTGGGGTGGGGCTTACTTAAAGGTAAAGGGACCCCTGATCATTAGGTCCAGTCGTGGCCAACTCTGGGGTTGCGACGCTCATCTTACTTTATTGGCCGAGAGAGCCGGCGTACAGTTTCCGGGTCATGTGGCCAGCATGATTAAGCCACTTCTGGCAAGCCAGAGCAGCGCACGGAAACGCCGTTTACCTTCCCGCCGGAGTGGTACCTATTTATCTACTTGCAGTTTGACGTGCTTTCGAACTGCTACGTTGGCGGGAGCAGGGACCGAGCAACAGAAGCTCACCCCGTCGTGGGGATTCGAACCGCCGACCTTCTGATTGGCAAGCCCTAGGCTCAGTGGTTTAACCCACAGCGCCACCCGCGTCCCTGGGGCTTACTTACATCTGTGTAATTGTAGTCGCTGTTGGTGGCCAAAAAGACTTTCCCGTGGTCCTTCATGCGGCTGAGCAGGAGAGGCACCCGTGGCTGTGGAAGCAAGGCAGGAGGGAATGGAGAAGGCAGGCGTCAAGACCTCAGAGGGGAACAGACCAATTCGCTCGTAAAACCTTTTATACGACAGACAGCTCTGCCCCCTTTGTTTTAGCAAATGTTTTGTGCCACTGGGGAAGTGGTAATTCTGTATTGATTTGTTTTGTTTTGGACGTTGTATGTGATGCCAATAAAAGGTTTTATGAACAGACCAAGTCATGGAGGAGAGGGCTATTGATGGCGACTAGCCACAACAGCTATGTTCTGCCTCCACAATCAGAGGCGGTAAATGTTTCTGGGTACCAGTTCCTGAAACCGCAGGAGGGGAGAGGGCCTGCTTGTGGGCTTTAGGTAAAGGTAAAGGGACCCCTGACCATTAGGTCCAGTCGTGGCCGACTCTGGGGTTGCAGCGCTCATCTCGCTTTATTGGCCGAGGGAGCCGGCGTACAGCTTCCGGGTCATGTGGCCAGCATGACTAAGCCGCTTCTGGTGAACCAGAGCAGCGCACGCAAACGCCATTTACCTTCCTGCTGGAGCGGTACCTATTTATCTACTTGCACTTTGATGTGCTTTCGAACTGCTAGGTTGGAAGGAGCAGGGACCGAGCAACGGGAGCTCACCTCATCACAGGGATTTGAACCGCTGACCTTCTGATCGGCAAGTCCTAGGCTCTGTGGTTTAACCCACAGCGCCACCCGCATCCCAACCTTTTAATACTTAGGATTTGCCAATTGCATTGGCATGATCAAAGGGCTTTACGTTCAATGGATTGATGTAATCCTTGCAACGCCCAGCAGGGTGAGTATGATCACCCCATATTGCAGAAGGGAAGGTTGAGGCTGGGTGGCAGGGGCTTGCCTAAGCTCCACCCCCTTCAAATTAGAGACTTCTGGACTTGTCGTTCAGCCCCCTGGTTCCTCTGGGCGAAATGACCTTGGGGAAGGATCTGCGCTCCCCAGATTCTTTGTCAACAGCTGTTGAAGTACAACTGAGCACAGGAAATTTGAAAAATGGAATTGCACCGACAGCTGCCTCACACTTCCTGGCCCTCTGGCACCTGCCTCAGCAGGCTTGGTGGAACGGAGGCAAGGTGAGCTCAAGGTTGACAGGCCTGCCTGTCAAGGGCCAAAGGGGCCAACACTGGACTCTTTGTGACCCCTGGGGGGGGGGGGTTGCGTGCTGAGCAAGCCAAAGGCAGTAGCAGCCTGCAAATGCTTCCTGGAGCTCCCCTGGTGAAGGGAAGAAGAAGAGTTTCGATTTGATATCCCGCTTTATCCCTACCCTAATGAGTCTCAAAGCAGCTAACATTCTCCTTTCCCTTCCTCCCCCACAACAAACACTCTGTGAGGTGAGTGGGGCTGAGAGACTTCAGAGAAGTGTGACTGGCCCAAGGTCACCCAGCAGCTGCAGGTGGAGGAGCGGGGAATCGAACCCAGTTCACCAGATTACGAGTCTATCGCTCTGAACCACTACACCACACTGGTTGTAGGCTTGTGGGGTGGGGCACCCAGGCCCACTGGGAGCAGTGAAAACAAGCTGTGCAGGGGTCCCTGCCCAGCAATGGCAGACCAGCTAAAAATCTTTACAAGGGTTATAAAATAAATGCATGGTCTCAGTTTTTTGTTAATAATAAATATGATAATATTGGCAGACCCTCCTAGTGTCCCTATTTTCCAGGGACGTCCCTGATTTAGAGAAGGCATCCTGGTTTCTGATTTGATCCTGGAATGTCCCACTTTTCCTCAGGATGTCCCTATTTTCACTGGAGAAATGTTGGAGGGTATGGTGTTATCCAACCCCTGAGCCATCTGAAGGCAATCCTGTAGATGGAAGTTTTTTTATGTTTAATGTTTTTATATATGTTTGAAGCTGCCCAGAGTGGCTGGGGCAACCCAACAAGATGTGTGGGGTACAAATAGTAAAATGATCATTATGGAATGGGACGTTCCTATTTTCATCAGAGAAACGTTGGAGGGTATGTACTGGTGCCTGTTGAGAATATTGAGAGCCCAATGACCAACAGCAATAATGCAATCACCCACATAGTCCTTGCTGAAGTAACCGTACACATCAACTGTTAAGCTTGGATGTGTAACACAGAACAATGTGTACCACACAACACTGTGTCGCATTCGCAGGGTGTGCACCACAAATTCAGCTGTGCGTAAAAAGGCAAGGCTGCGGTTTCATACTGTCCAAGTGCAGAAGTGAGCATTCATAGAGAGTCAGAAATGCTCAGTCCACAGCACAAGTTTGCAAGCCGCTATACAGAACTATGTGTGCATCGGACAGGGAATATATGTTTGGTTAAGAATTGCATAAAACACAGGCAAGATAGTCTGGCCCCAGGCCCCCTTCTGGACTGGTGGACCCCAGTAATTTGTTCTGGCTTCCCCTTACACCAGGCATAGGCAAACTCGGCCCTCCAGATGTTTTGAGACTACAACTCCCATCATCCCTAGCTAACAGGACCGGTGGTCTGTTGGGATTTTTGCCTACGTGCTATTTTTTTTTTATGTATTTTTTAAATTAAAGATTTTCTTGTTTTACAGAAGTATGTGTAATGTCTCTCGTATTTTTTCCATGTAACATTTTTACAAATCAGTTTCATCTGTTGAGACATTGGGGGGGGAGAGATGGGGGGGTTCGGGTGGCAATGTTTCTATTTTGCTTAATGTATGTGGGGTTTTGTGTCAGCGTCGCTTGTGCAGGTTCTCTGCTGTTCACTTGTGTTCCTTTGGTGGTGAGAGAGGTTAGGGTTGGTCTAGGGTGTGGTTGTTCATTTGTGGTTGGCTGTGGTGGTCTTTGTTTTCGTGTGTGAGTGGGGTGGGTGGGTGTTTTGGATCAGGTTAGCCATATTGATTTGTATGCCGTTGGTGGATTATTGTCATTCTCTTGTTGGGCTGTGTATGTGATAAAGGGGAGCCATATTGGGGTAAAGGCGTCTTCGTCTGTTTGTCCCTGTGTCAGTTTCAGTTTATTGGTTAATTTTTCTAGTAAGGCTGTTTCCCATACTCTTTGGTACCATTGGTCCATGCTTACTCCTGACAGGTCTCTCCAGTGTCTGGCTATGATGTTTCTGGCTGCTGAAAGTAGGTGGGTTATGAGTTCTTTGTGGTGTAAATGGGCATTGTTGTCTTGGGAGATGTTTAGTAAGGCCAATTCTGGGGTGATATCTAATACTTGCTTAGTTATTTTACATATTTCTCGTATGGCTGTTGTCCAGAATAGTTGGGTTTTGGGGCACTCCCACCACATGTGGAGGTATGTGCCTGTGGAGGTGCACCCTCTCCAGCATTTTGGTGAGGTTCCTGGGCGTATTAGCCCTAGTTTCCTTGGTGTTAGGTACCACCTGTAGGTGAGTTTCAGAGTAAGTTCTTTTCTTTTCATTGATACGGATTTAAAGGGGGGTGCCTATGTGCTATTTGATGCAGCTTCCCACAGAGGCAATTAAGAAGTTGGCCAAAGGCCAAGAAGACTGAGCAGAGGGAGTTATTCAGCCTAGAGATATGGGACCTTGGATAATAATACAACTCTGCTCAGTGTGAGTTCTGAGAGTCGTTTGGAGTTTGTTCAGTGAGAGAGTTAAGATCCGTGTCTGTATCATGTATATGGTATCTTGTAAGTCTGCTGTAAATAATAAACACCTATAAGTAACCAAGTTACTGGTAGCAGCGTCTTGTTCCTGCTTCATCCTTCCTGCCTGCAACTGACTGCTTCTGGAAGTCTGTGTATGCTCTGCTATATTCAGCTGGGTCTGGCTAAGATCCTGCGACAGGTTAAGGTTGCGAAACATCAATATGGTCAAGGATGATGGGAGTTGTAGTCCCAAAACATCTGGAGGGCCACGTTTGCCTATGCCTGTCTTACACACACACACACACACCGGTCCTGGGGGGCCCTCAGCCCCAAAGAAAGCTTCCTATCTGACAGCAATTCTGCACCTAGGCCTGGGCAACACTCACATCTTTGACCACATATTTCTCCAGGTTTTCCAGCGTCTTCTCCTTGAGGGAGCCCTAGAAGATGAAGACAGAAAGAGGTCATCAGAGTCCCCCCACTCTGGCAAGGCTTCGGGGGCGGCCAGTAGGGCCTCCTCGGGGCTTTCCCTGCCCCCCAGCACAGATCCCAGCATGACATAAAAGCACCAGCCATCAATCAACACCTCTTGCATTTGCTTTGATGAGATCTTGAGAGGATTTGGGCTGGTGGAAGCCAAGGTCTAAAACATCTGGCGGACGCCAAATTGGGGAAGGTTGGCAGAGGGCGAGGTTTCTAAAGGTGGGTGATGCTCCCTTGTCGTTCTCCATGCCCACCCCTCACTGCCCACGCTGCGGTGCTCACTGAAAGGTGGACATAGTCCATGGCGTCTCGGACATCTTGGAACATGCTTCGGAAGGACATGAAGAGGTTCCCGTGTTTATAGCCTGTGTCACAGCTGGGGAAAGAGGAAGAGACACCGCAAACAGATGTTTGGATTTCTGGACCGTTTCAGGCACCTTCCTCCCCCTGGCACTGTTCAGCACCTCGTGCCCCCTCGACCCAGACCGCCCAGGCAAAACAATCCATGGCACTCACTTCACGTATCTGGAGCAGTTGGCGAAAAAATCCACCAGGCAGGCAAACAGGTAGGTCTCTGGAGGAAAAGAGGGGGGAGAGGTCAGTGGGGCACCTCAAAGGAAGAGGTCAGTTGAAGTGCAGGGATCCCTTCCCAGAGCTACCCAGAGGCCTCCATGGGCAGCTGTGAGTCCAAAATTACTCCTAGACTGCATGCCTGGTCCTTTATGGGCACAGATACTCCATTCAGGACCAGGGAGTCCCTCACACTTGCCTGTCCTGTCCCCCCCAAAACAGTACAGTGGTACCTCTGGATGCGAACAGGATCCATTCTGGAGCCCCGCTCGCATCCTGAGCAGAACGCAACCTGCGTCTGAACGTGCGCGGGTCGCGATTCGCCACTTCTGCGCATGCACGTGACGTCACTTTGAGCGTCTGCACATGCGCAAGTGGCGAAACCCGGAAGTAACCTGTTCCGTTACTTTCGGGTCGCCACGGAATGCAACCTGAAATAACTCAACCTGAAGCTACTTTAACCCAAGGTATGACTGTACTTCTGTCTTGTCCAGATTCAACCTCAATTTGTTAGCCACCATCCACCCCCAGTGCCTCCAGACACTCACACAGGATGTTCACTGGTTCCTATTTAAAGGAGGGGTAGAGCTGGGTATCATCCACATACAGTGGTACCTCGGGTTACATACACTTCAAGTTACATACACTTCAGGTTACAGATTCCACTAACCCAGAAATAGTACTTCGGGTTAAGAACTTTGCTTCAGGATGAGAACAGCAGCGCGAGGCCCCATAAGCTAAAGTGGTGCTTCAGGTTAAGAACAGTTTCAGGTTAAGAACGGACCTCCGGAACGAATTAAGTTCTTAACCCGAGGTACCACTGTACCGATGAACACCTAGCCCAAACCCCGTGATGATCTCTCCCAGCAGCTTCATATAAATGTTAAAAAGCATGGGGGAGAGGACAGAACCCTGAGGCACCCCACAAGTGAGAGCTCAGGGATCTGAACACTCATCCTCCATCACCACTTTCTGGACACGGTCCAGGAGGAAGGAGCGGAACCACTGTATACCAGTGTCCCTAGCTCCCCGCTCCTCTAGGCGGTCCAGAAGGATGTTATGATCGATGGTATCAAAGGCCACTGAGAGATCCAGCAGAACTAGGAAACAGCTCTCACCTCTGTCCCTAGCCTGCCCGGAGCTCACTGACCAGCCCGACTTGGCGGTTTCAGTCCCATGGTGGCACCCACTTCTCCCCCCAGCGGCTAACCGAATGCCTCTTCTGGGAAACCAGCAAACAGAATGCGAGCGCAAGAGCCACTCTCCCCTCCTGTGGCTTCCAGGAACTTCCAGCATTTCTGCCTCTAATTGTGGAGGAAGATAAGAACTATTGGGACGCGGGTGGCGCTGTGGGTTAAACCACAGAGCCTAGGACTTGCTGATCAGAAGGTCGGCGGTTCGAATCCCCGCGACAGGGTGAGCTCCCGTTGCTCAGTCCCTGCTCCTGTCAACCTAGCAGTTCGAAAGCACGTCAAAGTGCAAGTAGATAAATAGGTACCACTCCGGCGGGAAGGTAAACGGTGTTTCTGTGTGCTGCTCTGGTTCGCCAGAAGCGGCTTAGTCATGTTGGCCACATGACCCGGAAGCTGTACGCCGGCTCCCTTGGCCAATAAAGCGAGATGAGCTCCACAACCCCAGAGTCGGTCACGACTGGACCTAATGGTCAGGGGTCCCTTTTTGTGGCAAGGAGCCATCAATTGCTGTCTCCCCCATCTGCACTCACCTGTCAAGTTGAATAATGTGTTCAGGATGTGGAATCTCTTCATGTCATCCCTCTGGATGAACTTGTTGGGGTAATAATTCCAGATCTCAGCCCTAAAAGCAGGGAGGGGGAGGGGAAAGCACACAGGCATGAGGTGGGGGGTGTGCAATGGGGGAAGCAGGTGAGGGGGGCTAGAAGGAACCGGCAGACTGGGTCCCCCCAACCTCCTCCTCCGTTCAGAGGTTTTGAGAGTAAGGCTGTGCACAAAGGGAGCGGTGAATCAGGAGGCCCTGTTCATAGCTGTCAACTTACAGATTTGAAAATAAGGGACCAGCAGCCTCAAAAATAAGGGATCAGCAGCCAAAATAAGGGGTTTTCCAAGCACAGGTATGTTCAACTTCTGAGCCCCTCCGAGCCAAACGTAGAAAGCCCAGCCAGCAGCCAAACGAAGCCTCAAGCGGTGGTTCCCACAGCACAGCAACCCGGCAAAGGGGATGCAGCAAGGAAAACCACACTGTCACCTCTCCGCTGGGAAGCACTGAGCAAAGGCGAGTCCCCAGGCAACGCGGCTGATTTGATTGGCACAAGGCATGAAAGCTCCACCCCCCAGTCGTTCTTAGACTCCTTATTGGGTCAGCATCGCAGCCAAGCAACACAGTTGGAGCCTCCCTCCTCCCTGGCCGGCAGGGAGGGAGGGAGGGAGAGGAGCTGCTTCCTTTGAAACCCGGGAAATTTAAGGGACATCATCAATAAGGGACAGCAGCGGGACACAGCGCTGGGATAAGGGACTTTCCTGCCAAATAAGGGACAGTTGACAGCTATGGCCCTGTCACTCACTGCTGCCGCCTGGCTGGCTGCTGGATTGGGCCAGAGGGGACCCAGTAAATCCAGCATCCCACAAGGCGTCCCGATGAGAAACCCTCAAACTGGGTGGGAGAACAAAGGCAGACTCCCCCCAGCAGGAGAGATTGCACAGAGAGAGATATATATACATACACACTCCATTGTGACTGTCTTGCTGTTCTGGGCTCCTTTGGGATGGGGCAGTATATAAAATAAAATTTGAAGTTCACCCCCCGCCCCTCCCAACTGATGGACAGGCTACTCAGCGGGTTCAGGCTGCATGTACCGTAATTTAATTTTCCACCACGGGGTTTAGATAAATTCATGGAGGAGAATAATATCATCATATATAAAAGGTAAAGGGACCCCTGACCATTAGGTCCAGTTGTGGCCGACTCTGGGGTTGCGGCGCTCATCTCGCTTTATTGGCCGAGGGAGCCAGCGTACAGCTTCTGGGTCATGTGGCCAGCATGACTAAGCCACTTCTGGCAAACCAGAGCAGCGCACGGAAACACTGTTTACCTTCCCGCCGGAGCGGTACCTATTTATCTACTTGCACTTTGACGTGCTTTCGAACTGCTAGGTTGGTAGGAGCAGGGACCGAGCAACGGGAGCTCACCCCGTCGTGGGGATTCGAACCACCGACTTTCTGATCGGCAAGTCCTAGGCTCAGTGGTTTAACCCACAGCACCACCCGCGTCCCTTATCATCATATATAATCACAGATAATAATGTAACATAATAAATAACATTCTCCTCCATGAATTTTTCTAAACCAGTTGAAAATTCAATTATGTGTTGTGCAAACCTCCTGAATAGCCTGTCTGTCATTTGGCAGTGATGTACCTTAGGGTTCCGGTTAATCACTGACCTATGGGTCACTTGTCAACTACTTGACCTCAGGTGGACATGGGGGAGGCTTGTGTGGCCAGATGGTTCCCTGGCAGCTGTGCCTTACCTGCCCTGCACCTGATGTCACCTGATGCCAGGCGAGTGACAAGCTGGCTCTGGACCCACCGAAACCCTGTTCTGCTCTTAGAAGAGAAAGAGGGGGAAGTCTTCCCGGCCACTCTGTCCATACCAGGCCCCCCTCTTGGATGGCAGGGGAGGGCAGCAGAAAGCCCTCCACTTTGGCTGCCATCGCCTTTTTAAGTTTATTTATTTATTTCCATCCCACCTTTTTCCCTGTAGCACCGAGGGGCAGGGACTGACCCCCAAGGTCACGCCTAGTGAGCTTCGTGACTCAGTGGGGAACTGAACCCCGGTCTCCCAGGTCACAATCCGACACTTTAACCACTGCACCACGCTGTCTCTTCCTGTTTCCCAGTGATCAGCTGGGCCTGCTTGCGGCCCAGGGTGGGCATTCCCAGACTGACGGAGGCTCTGGCTGCATTCGGACCAACGTCTATTTGGGGGCCTCCCCATTTCTCTGCCAATTCCTTGCACCCCCAGCTGCCCAACCCTGTCCTAGTTTAAGGCAAGAGGGATCTGTGCCCCGTGGCATCAGGAGGGGCGCCAGAGCTGGTGCGATCCAGGGACAATAAGCCTGGCACTTAGGGAAGTATCCGCTCTATAGGAAAGGGAAAGTCATCTGGGCAGGATTTAGCATCATGACAGCAGCTGGGAACTATCCCCCCCCACAACTCCAGCCCCCCCCCTCCTGCAGGCTGGACCGCCTGCAAAAGCTATTCTCAGCCTGTTCCAGGGACAAAAACAGAGGGGGGGCATCTCTGTGGGGAAAGGGAGAGCAGGGGCATCTTGCTGGCAGGGAGGGCAAAGAGGGTGCTGGTTCTGCTCTGAGAATGGCAGAGACCCTGAAATTGGCAGGGAAGGGGGCAAAGGCAAAGGCAAAGCAACGCCAATTATCTGACCCTAGGAAAAGGGAGATATGGGGCCTTGATCCTGAAAAGGCAGCAATCCTGCCTCCTGGATTGGGCAAATTCATGGCAGAGAGGGCTACTGGTGGCCACCAGAGCTGTGTCCTGCCTCCTCCTGAATACCAGCAACACAGGAGCGGGGAGAGTTGCTCTTGGGTTCGAATCCTGCTTGCAGAATTCCGACTCCCTGGCTGGCCACTGTGAGAGCATGGTCCCTTTGGACACACCTCGAAGGGTTCTTGGTTCAGAGCAAGGAAATGCCAGGCTGGTGATTTGGATGCCCAGAGCTTGGGAAGCTCTGGGGAGACATGGGGGCAGACAGTGACCTTGCCATGGGTCCCTTCTCCTTCCTGCCCGGCCCTGGGTGCAGTAGAGGGCAAAGAACCATCCCAGATATCAGAACAATGCAAGGCAGGAATGTGCTGGAGGGGGTGAGGTGGAACAGCTCTCCAAGGGGCAAACTGAAGCCACCACCAAGGTCATGCCAGCTGCTCCTACCTGAAAAGGTGACTGCCAGCTCTGGCCCTGTAGGATAGGGTTACCAGACACCCCCTTTTCCTGGGGACAGTCTCCAGATTTGTGAATAAGTCCCCGGACAAATTCCGTCCCCAGATTTCATCTAATGCAGTGTTTCCCAACCTTTTTTGGGCAAAGGCACACGGAGGTAGGCTGGTGTTCCGTGGGAGGGAGGCGGGGACTCGGGCGGCGAGAGGCGGGGCGCGGCGGCGAGCACACGCGGGGCGGCGAGCGAGCCCCCCCCCCCCACATCCCATCGCCACTCGCTCCAGTAGGCCGGCCGAAGCGAGCGGCGATGGGATGCGGGAGGGAGCCCGCCCGCCCCCCCGCGCGCGCCCGCCGCCGCCCCCGCGCCCGCCGCCGCCCGCCTCCCTCCCACGGAACACAAGGCAACGTTCCGCGGCACACTCGTGTGCCGCGGAACACCGGTTGGGAAACACTGATCTAATGTCCCCGGGAAACGCAGCAGTGGCAGTCTCAGCAGCCTGGAGCAGTTGGCTCTGGCTGGCTTCAGGAGCTGCTCGGAAGTCCCCATATGATAGTGGTTCAGGGGCTCTAAGATGCAGCTTCCGGGCTGCCTCCACCTTCCCTGACCCCTGGAGCTGGACCTCAGTGTCCGGGCAGAATTATGGGGGTGGAGACACTCCTTCAGGTATACAAGACCGAGGTCGTTTAGGGCTTTAAAGGTCAGCACCTACACTTTGAATTGTGCTCGGAAACGTACTGGGAGCCAATGAAGATCTTTCAAGACCGGTGTTATATAGTCTCAGCGGCCGCTCCCAGTCACCAGTCTAGCTGCCGCATTCTGGATTAATTGCAGTTTCCGGGTCACCTTCAAAGGTAGCCCCACGTAGAGTGCATTGCAGTAGTCTAATATATATAATTTTCATCAAGGGAAAGGTTATTGGAGAGAGGAACTGAAGTTTACGGCCTGCTGTGCATTGGAAGAAAATTTTATGAAAACGATGTATCGTTGGTACCTGACTCCAAGTACAATTGCGGAAATGTACAGAACCAGCTCAAATTTGTGCTGGAAATGTAAAAGGAAAGGAGGGTACCTTTTTATCATATGTGGTGGGGTCCTGTGGGGCAGTAAAAGCTTTCTGGGAAATGATATATAATGAACTAAAGAAAACTTTTATTAAAAAAAAAACCAGAGACTTTTCTGTTAGGTAGAATACGTGAGGAACTACCAAAAGAAAATGAAAGATTTATGTATGCAACGATGGCAGCAAGAATGCTTCCTAGCCCCGAGATGGAAAGAAGGAGAAGTACTGACCAGAGAAGAATGACAAACCAAACTGATGGAATATGCAGAAATGGCAAGATGGCCATGAAAGATCAGAAACCAGGAAGGCCAAGTATTTCTTAAAAGACTGGAAGAAATTTGTAATATACTTAAAAGACCACTGTAAACAGTTGACACCTGTAAAGTGAAATGAACTTTGGCTAATATGATTCTATAATAGATTGATAAGAACCATTACCATATTTTTCGCCCTATAGGACGCACTTTTTCCCCTCCAAAAATGAAGGGGAAATGTGTGTGCGTCCTATGGGGCAAATGCAGGCTTTCGCTGAAGCCTGGAGAGCGAGAGGGGTCGGTGCGCACCAACCCCTTTCGCTCTCCAGGCTTCAGGAAGCTATCCGCAAGCCTTGCGCACCCAGGGGGGAGTTCCCTTGCAAGGCTTGCGGGCAGCAGTCTGCAGCCCGAAGCACGGGGAGCCCTCCAGAGGGATATTACCACCTTCTACCCACAATTTTAATGGTTCTTATTCGTCTGAGTAGCACCGAGTTAAAAACAAAAGAAGAATGTAAATGGGTAAAATTGATGGTAACTGCAGCCAGACAAGTTATAGCGAGTAATTGGAAAAATGCAGAAGAGTTAGGGGTGAACCAATGGAGGAAAAAACTGGATAATATTATAATTTTAGAATATCTAACTGTGAAGATACACAGAATGAAAGGGTTTAAGGTCAGTGAGAAAGAGGAGGATTGGTTTGAGAAGATATTGAATTATTTGGGTGGGTTTGAACAATTTGGAGCAATTAAAATGTTAAAAGTTAAATAAACCTTGTGGATGGAGGAGTGTTAACGTATATAAAATTGTACATATGGTTGATTTGAATATGTTATTATTAATTATCTATACCCAATGTATCAGGTGCCTGGGGGGGGGGTTCACTGTTTGTGGTTTGGTTGTTAGTAAAAAATAAATATATATCATATATCATATATATATATATATATATATATATATATATATATATATATAACCATAATCAATATATATATTGATTGATTACGGTAAAAGCTGAAAGAAAAAAGTTTAAATTTTTGGATATGGAACCCATGGAGGAAGGGAAGGGGGTCTGAAGGTTCGTAAGGACCTTCTTTATTTTTATGTTTCGGAATCACAGAATCAGAAGGGACCCACAAAGGTCATCCAGTCCAACCCCCTGTAATGCAGGAACCACAGCTAAAGAATCCCTGCAGATGGTCTTCTTAAAAACCTCCAAGGAAGGAAAGTGTTGTCCCCCCCCCCACATCCCAGGAGACGTAAGAGGACCTTCTCCTTGGGGCTTCCCAGGGCTGACTGCTTTTCTTGGGGGAGCAGCAGAAGCCCACAGCTGGTGGGGGCTGGAGAGAGTAAATATAATTATTATTATTATTATTATTATTATTATTATTATTATTATTATTATT